>CAUYQG010059528.1:0-57337 GCA_963574415.1 Tarsius wallacei | reverse complement strand
TCTCGAACCCGCGGGCTCAGGCAATCCACTCACCTCAGCCTCCCAAAGCGCGGGATTACAGACTGAGCCACCGAGCCCGGCTAAAAGCTGAAATTTTTAAGTTTGCTTTTTGTTAGGGCACGGATAGGGTGAGGGTGGATGGATGGAGGGGAGAGGGGCGCAGCACCACTGGAACCGGCGTGCAGGAGGTGCACGCTGGCAACCCAGAGATCCGAGTAATTTAAACAATTGTAACACCCAAAGAGGTGAAAGAAGAAAAGATTTATTTAAGCAAAGTTCATTTCCCACAGACAGGAAGCAGACCTACACTCTGGATGAGTGTGGCCCTGTAGTGGACCTACACTCTTGATGAGTGTGGCCCCATAGCCCCCTTGAGCTCCGGCTTAAATCCTTTCCCTTGGGAGTGTTGTAGTAGGTAGGTGTGACTGCTGTGACTTCCTTATTGATCATCTGCGAATGTCTTGGAGATCCTGTGACACAGAGACCCACATTATCATAACCCCTAGAGAAGGGAGAGATAAGGATTCCAGTGCTCCTGTATGTTTCTAAATAACATTCCTTAGAGCTAATGGAGGGTGGATTTCCCCTTTTTTCCTGTACATTCCCAACGGGCAGCTTCAGGGGATCCTTGACTTCCCTGCAGACAGCGCCCAATCTACTGGAGGTTGAGTGGTCCTGCGATTTGCATAATTTTTGTAATCACAAATTTTGTGATTAGCATAACTTTTGCCCAATGTGGGAAGTCTTAGGCCTTGAAAACTCTTTTACAAAATGCCGGGCACCAGGAAGTCTGTTTCTGAAAAGACAAAGTTGGCAAGGTTAATCTTTACCTAAAGTGTGCATTTTTCCAAAACATAGCTTCTACTTTCTCATCATTGTATTAGGGTTTAAGAACAAGATGAAAAAATGGATTCCAACTCTAGGACTGTCCTTTCACTTTTCTTGTTTTCTTTTTCTTGATTCACTTTTAGAGCATTTGCTTAATAACTTCAGAGTGATCTGGCAAAGCTCTTTTAGTCCTTTATAAAACCTTAACTTATTCTTACTAAAACTTCATTATTCTTTTTGACAGTTATTTACAGTTTCAGAGATTAGTGAAGATGGTATGGATGGCTTATGGCTTAATATAATTATGGAACAGAGATGAATTAAGGGATAGGGAACCTTTAGTTGATAGGCAAGTCAGGTTTGCAAAAAGGGTGATAACTGTTAATTTTTTTAGTTTCCTGGAGTGCTAGTAGAAAGTCCAGGAGAGTAATAATTTTTCAGGATTAGATTACCCCTTTTCTTTCTCCTTTAGTTGTGTGGTGCAAACTAATATAAATTAGTTGGATAAACCCTATGAAATTGTTGAAATTCTATCATTTTGACATATCAAAAACTCACGTGGTTCAACTTAATACTTGTTTCCTAAACTGTTGACAAATAAATTAAGGAAATGCATAAATAAATGTCTTTAATTTGTAGCTTAACTGAAAGTAAGTATTAGCATTTCTACTTTCCTCCTAGCTTGTTAGGTAATGGAAAGGAGGGCAAAACTCTTGAATTTCAGAATATGACTTACTGATCCCAATCTGTGACTGGAAGAAGACCTTGGAATTTTACATGCTGCATTGTTGTGTATAAATCAGTCCTTTTTGGTGAATCAGTGAAGTTTTCCTGCGGGGCATGTTTAAAACAAGAAGCCTAAGGGTTGGTGGTCCCAGCATTGGTTAGATCAACATTCCTGTAGTATTATGACAAAGGGTTAACTTCTCCTTTTTCTTGGCCTCCCCTTCATTTGCAGCTTAGGAAGCAGGATGAATCTTTGTACTCATAAGTGGGCTCCATATTAGTTTTCTATTGCTGCTGTAACAAATTGCTATAGATTAAGAGGCTTAAAAATGCAAACTTGTTATCTTTGGATTCTGTAGAAGTCCAATGTGGGTCTTACCAGCTAAAATCAAGGTGTCCACAGGGCAGCGTGTCGACATGGCTGAGTTCTTTTCTGGAGTCTCTAGGGCAGAATCTGTTTTTTTGTTTTTTCTATTTTTTAGAGGATACCCGCCTTTCCTAGCTTGTGTCTCTCCGCCTCTGTCATCATGTTACCTACTTGCCCCACTCTGACTCTTACCTAACTCAGGAAAGATGCTTTTAACAATTCATGTAATTGAATTGGCTCAGCTGGATAACCTAGGCTGCTGTCTACATCTGAGTCCTTAACCCTAGTCCTATTTGCAAGGATCCCTTTTTGGTGAAGATCAAATGTTCACTGGTTCCAGGGATTAGGGTATGGGTGGGTATCTTTGGCAGAGGAGACTGGTGTCTGGAATGACACTATGCCATAAAATTGCAACATTTCACAGGATACTTGGTCCTGTTAATTCAACTTCATTTACATTATATCACTTTTCTTTAGCCCTGGATTCCTTTTACAAAAAACCATTTCAGGGTCCTGGAGAATTGTGACTCAAGTTTTTCAATCATTTGTTCTCCTCACTAAGTGTTTATTGAGTTTTGGATTTGTATCAATCACATTAACATATGTTTTTGCTATGATAACCAAGTGCCTTTCTGGATTTTTAGGAAATTTTTTTTTTTTTTCCCCTGAGTTGGAGTCTCACTCCGTCGCCCAGACTGGAGTGCAGTGGTCGCTCCCGGACACCGCAGCCTGGACCTGCTGGGCTCTGGTGATCCTTCCGCCTCAGCCTTCCAAGTAGCTGGAACTACAGGCGCGCGCTACCATTCCCGGCTAATTTTTTTTAATTTAATGTAGAGATGAGGTCTCGCCAAGTTGCCTAGGCGGGTCTCGAACCCGTGGGCTCAGGCAATCCACTCACCTCAGCCTCCCAAAGCGCTGGGATTACAGGCTGAGCCACCGAGCCCGGCTTGAAAAATTTTTATGTTATGTTTTTCTAAGTGCCAGAAAAGATTTTTTCACCTCTTTTTTCAGAATATTATATTTAATAATTGTGCAATAGATATCGTAGTTCAGCATATATTTTGCAATTTGTAACATATATTATTGATTCCCATTTTTCTTTGGGAAATTACTAAATTCTATATGAGGGGGGACCCCAAAAAAAGACTATTTTTTTGGAGAGTGGGCCACTTGTGTGGTATAGACTTCCCTTACTAGTTAAGTGTTCTAGGAACCCAACAGCATCAGTATACCAGCTAGCATTATTGTGAGAGTCTGTGTTTGGCTTCGGTGGATTTTTTTTGGAGATCTTTCAACGCATTTGCTTATTTCTTGATGAGTGATTTAGGAGTACATGTGCCCACACTGTACTAAGTGTTCTGCAGTTTTGACCAAAAATGGCATGACCCTCATGCTCCACCCTCCCTATTCACCTGATCTTGGCCTGAGTGACTTTTTTTAGTTTCCTCGGATGAATAAAAAGTCCTCAAAGGGAAACGTTTTGCTAATATGGAAGAAGTGGAACAAAAAATGGCAGAAGCCCTAAATGGTATCACAGCTGACGAGTTCAAAAACTGTTCTGAGCAATGGAAAAAGCATCTTGTAGGTATAGTGCATCAAATGGAAAGTACTTAAGTTTAAACATGTAAGAACAAATACACATTTTATAAATTAGTTCTAGTTTTTTTTTGGTCCACCTCATATTTTACTTGATGTTCTTAAATTTAAAGACCTCAAAATATACTCTAAGAGCCTGGGGTCAAGAGCCATTGGTATTAAATAACAATTTTTTGACTCTTACTGGGTACTATTTTTTTAAGGTTGAAAGAGATACGAGTTTTAATTTAGAAAAAAAATTGTATTTTATACGTTCTTAACTTTTGGAAAATAACTATTTCTATACCACCTTTGATAATCTAAATTTCCTCACCTTAAAGTTTATATTTTAAAATATGGATTGTTATTTCTGTTTTATGATGGTTTATAATATATTCTGCCTGAATAATATTGCTGTTCATGTGATAGCAACTTTGGGAAGAGAGACCTTTTTCTAGTTCAGATATTACTCAGACCTAATAAGCATCTACAAATGGATATTACTGTATAATTTCATTACGACCTGGAAAATACGTTATTATAATTGAATATTTTAATGGATAATTTAATATACAGTATATAAAAGTTTATTTTAATTGGAAAAAATTCCATCATTGAGGGAAATTACATTTATCAAAAGATCTAATGCAACCACATTTCACACAAAATAAGCAATTTATTTTAACTTAATTGTTGCCTCCTAGTCATTTGCCAGTCTACTCTTCTGTCATCATATTTTCTTAGACTCATTCTTCCTGAAGCAGCCCTCTTCTTTCTTCTGTAATCTTCTTTTCTTTTTCAATTAGAGAACCAATTATTTTTCAGGGTTTCACAGGTCACAGCAGGACAGTTTGGCTCTCCTCACCCCTAGCATAAGAGTCAACCTAGGAGAGCAAAAAGAACCAATGGAATAATTGTGCTTGTTTTTAGACAAGAGGCATTAACCTTTATAGCTTTTATGTTTTTCTATCTTAAAATTATACATTTTCTGAATATTTTATTTTCCCAAGTTTTATTTTACTTCATTTTGAATCTTATCTATCTGTTTAAAAATAAATGAATTTAAAAAATTGGCCAATTATTTACATTTTTATTACACACTTTAGCAGATTTAGTAGTGTTTTCAGTACAATAACAGGGAAAACTGAAGTTTTTTTCAGCTTCAGCGTGGTAACAGTACTTAACGATAGAATTTACTATATTTAAAATATATATGTATACACACAAATATATATAAATAAAAGTGTGTGTGTTACATATATAGTGAAAGAACATTGTTCCGTAAACCAGATAATCCAAAGTTGAGTAATCACTGGATTATTGTCATTTGTCATCATCTTTTTTAGTCAGTACGGCAGTTGAATGCAGCGAGGTCAGCACAGTGAGGCCAGCACCTGACATGGTAATCCCCTGCCCGCTTTTGTATCTCTGAGGGATCCTTTATTCAGAAAGTTGATTTCCAAAGGATGTTTCATGAAGCATCCTTATTCATTAATAAGCATAACCTACAACCACAATAACCCAAAATTTCTCATTTCTGATTATACTAGTTTTAAGAAGAGCAGCTATTGGAAGCAAAAAGGAATGAGAGAAAACAAGTGACATACAGTTAAAGGGAACATGAGTCTTTGCACAGCCCCAGGGACTGTGCCCAGTCCTCAATGTATATAATTTAGACTTTTGCCCTGTTTTGATGTAAGAGCCTGAGACTCAGAAGTTAAAATGTGGCCTTCAAGGATGCATCGTTAGAAAGGAGTTGAAGATCAAGAATTTACTTCTTGACTTCATAACTTGTGTTCATCTCTCTCTAGGCTATTGGGATGCTGGAGAACTGGAGGGGAGGGATAGGCATGAGAGCACACTGGGCACATCTCCGAGGCCCTTATGCTTTGGTAAGGAAGTAACCTTGGTGTCCAGTGTCCTGACTGCCTGTTCTGCACAGTTGGATGTACTATTTTGTCCTATTTTGGTCCTTGACACTTAGAAGCTGTGATAGCCATTTCCTTCATTACATATTTTCTTCAAAACATTTTTTCTTAAACTTTCCAAAGTGCTCTCTCTTCTCATATTCTCTTTTAAGGACAATAATGCAAGCTATCTTAAGATTTTTGGTCCCTGTTCATATCTTGCTCATCAGATCCCGTGTGTGCACACACACTAAAGAATTAAACAGAAAAAGGACTTCTTGGTCTGGCATTTGCAACCCTCTGCAGCCAGGTCCAACCTGCATTTCTAGCTGTATTCTTCACATTGTTTCTCTGTTCGGCACATCTTATATTCCAGGAACATTGGTCTACTTTTTTACTAAATTTGGCCATGCGTTTCATCGCCTCTCCCTTGTTTCCTCATCACATGGTTTTGTGTATTTTAATTTGCAGTCCTCTCCATTCTCTATCTCTAGGATAATTTCCACTGGGAGCTGCTCTCTCACCAGTGTGGGCAAAGAGCCCACCTAGGTTTTGGCCCTGGCCTCCACTTCCATGTGGTTGTCTCTCTACCTGCACACGGTTGGGCCTTTCTTCTCAACACCTGGGAAACACTGACGCCTTTGGAAACTCTTTCTGTGCTCCTCGCTCTCTGATTTCATTTTGTGTTACCTTTCCCTCATTTCTTTCACTTCATCCACACTGCACAGCCTCCATGAGATACCTCACATGTGTCACATTTCTGCTTTGGGCTTTTTCCTGCCAGGAATGCTCATGTTTCAGATATACACTCACTCTATAAGCCCCTTATCATCCCTAAGTCTTGGCTGAGAAATCCCCTTCTCGAAATGCCTGCGCTCAACTCCCAAGCTATCCTGGCATGTTTTCCCATGTCCTGTCTCCCATCCCAGTTTTTTCTACCTTGTTCTTTTTTTCATGATATTTTACTGCTTTCTAACATACTATTCATTCCTTATGTGTTAGGTGTATATCTTTTTCTCTCTATATACCTACTGGAATTTAAATTCCTTTAGGAAAGGGATCTTTGTTTCATTTGCTAATGTATCCCACATACCTAGAAGAATGCCTAGCACATAACGGGCACTGAATTAATGTTTGCTGAATAAATTAATGGCTTATTATTTTTTTTAAAGCAGAAATGTAATAATTTCAGCCTCCTCAAGCAAACTCTCTCTTTTCATTTTAAGCAAATGGGAATTTTGGAAAGAGTAGAAATATTTAAATGATCTAGATTCCAATTAACTCTGCCACTGCTGACTTTAGTGCTGAGTGAATAACAGGCTCTTTTATAAATTAGGCTAAAAAATTCAGAGAATAAGGAAGGTGGTTGAGAATGGAATAGGTTCAGGACTAGATGCTAAGATGAATCATGTTTTCCCCCATTTTAGCAGCAAGAATCTAAGAGGGAAAAAGTAGAAAGTTTTGGCAAATTCTGTTATTATAGGATGGACCTTGATTTGGTGTCTACAAACAAAGTACAACTAATAGCAAATGTATTGTAGCACATTTTGTAGGCTTTATTCCTTAAAATTGCTACTTCGTTGAATGTTGATTTTTTTTTTTTAAATTGAGGTGAAATTTACATCACATAAAATTAACCATTTTAATTTGAATAATTGGGGCATTTAGTACATTCATAATGTTGTAGAATCCTGACCTCTATCTGACTCCAAATTGTTTCCATCGTTCCAAAGTTAAACCTTGAGCTTCTTAAGCGGTTTCTCCCCGTCGTCTACTCCCCAGTCCCTGACAACCATCAATCTGTTATCTGTCTCTATAAACTTATTTAGTCTAGATGTCTCACATAAAGGGAATCACATAACATGTGACTTACTGTGTCTGGCTTTCACTTTGCATAATATTTCTGAGGACACATTATAACATGTGCTAGTACTATGTTCCTTTTAATGACTGAATAATATCCCATTGTATTTGCATACCATGGTTTATTCATCTATTGATGGTTATTGGGGTGTTTCCACCTTTTGGCTAATGTGAATAGTGTAACTGTGAACATGTATTTGAGAACCTGTTTTCAGTTATTTTGGATGTATACTTAAGAGTGAAATCGCTGTGTTATCTGATAATTCTATGTCGAAATTTTTGAGGATCTGCCAAACTGTTTTCACAGCAGTTGCATCATTTTACATTCCCATCAGCAATGTATAAGGGTTCTGATTTTAACACTATCTCACTAGCGCTTATTTTCTGTTTTTTTAATGGGTGTTGATTTTTAAGCTTTAAAAACTTAATGCTTTACTGAAAACTATGCTTTCATAAAGATTTGATTGGACATAAAAAAAATCAAGTATATTAACTCCTATTCTTACAGAAGCGAATAAAGTCTTTAGGGAAACATCAGAATATAAATAATATTTAATTATAAAAAGTTTATTGAGTGAAAATGGTGGTATAGGACTCACAAGTAAGACTGAAAAGTTTGCAGTTTTACATGAAAGATGAATACATTATGAGTTATGGTTATGTTATGAGTTGTTTTACATGAAAGATAGATATGTTATGAGTTGTACTAAACAGTATTATGTGTGTTAATAGCGAAGTAGTCATAAACTATTACTTATGTATTTCATAAAAATTATGTAAAGATACTTCACCTATTTAAGCTGTCATTACTTATTCATTATAAAATAATTATGCCATAGAAAATTTAGAAAATGGATGAAAGAAAAAATACCACTCTAAACTTGTTTACATTGTAGAATTTAGATATATTTTAGGATTTTTTAAATCCTTTTTTTTTTTTTTTTTTTTGAGTTGACGTCACACTCTGTCACCCAGACTGGAGTACAGTGGCCGCTCCTGGCCACTGCAGCCTCGACCTGTTGGGCTCAGGCGATCCATCGCCTCAGCTTTCCAAGTAGCTGGAACTACAGTCGTGCCTACCACGCCCGGCCAATTTTTTGATTTATTGTAGAAATGAGGTCTCGCCAAGTTGCCCAGGCGGGTCTCAAACCCGCGGGCTCAGGCAATCCACTCACCTCAGCCTCCCAAAGCATGGGATTACAGGCTGAGCCACCGAGCCTGGCTGAAGTTCTGCTTTTTAAAAAAATATTGTCAAATAAACAAGGCAGAGAAAGGGTATAGAAGGAGCTACACTAAGAAGTTGATCAGAAAATTGAAGCATGATGGTGGGAGGAATAAAGGGGGTAGGTGTCAAAGGGAAACTAGGTGGAAGTACGGACTCGAGATTTTCTGTTAGGAACAGACCTATTAGACATAAGAAAAGTGGAAAAATGTGGAATTACAAGTGCTACCTCTTGTAATACAGAACTTGCAGGAGTAGATCTAATTCTACAGAGTTAAAGAATTATACCCAGAGCACAAGGATGAAATAATAGAAATATAAGCAGGATTCTGGGCAACCCCCTTGGTTGCCCTCCCACTGTGGGTGCTTTTCTGTCCTCTCAATATTTCTTGCTTTCTCAAAAAAAAAAGAGAGAAAATTTTAAAAAAGAATATAAGCAGGATTCTAATGTAGAAGTTAACAGTGAAACCAGGTGAAGGCATCCACTTTGGAATCAGAATACATGATTGGAATCCCGTCTCCATGATTTTTTGTCTTGGGATGAATTTTCTTTTCTTTTTTTTTTTTTGGGTTGGAGTCTCACTCTGTCGCCCAGACTGGAGGGCAGTGGCACACTCCCAGCCACCGCAGCCTTGACCTGCTGGGCTCTGGCAACCCTTCCGCCTCAGCCGGAACTATAGGCGCGTGCTACCATGCCCGGATAATTTTTGATTTATTGTAGAGACAAGGTTTCGCCAAGTTGGCCAGGCAGGTCTCGAACCTGCGGACTCAGGCTTCCCAACGTGCTGGGATTACAGGGTGAGCCACTGAGCCGGGCCAAATTTTCAGTCTCTTTTAGACTAGATTTGATTTTCTCATCTGAAAATGAGTGTTAATTGCTACTTATAGGATTATTAAGAGACCATGTATATTGAGTGCCTAGCATAGTACCTGATGTACATTAATTACTTCATGATATTATCATTATCATATTAATTTCATTTTATTTGTATTGCATTATGGCAAAGTAGAGCAACTGTCACAGCCATTATTAATGGGATTTTGGACTAGATACTCTAAATTCCCTTACATTTTTAATTGACATTCCAGATTTCTTCAGTGGCTACTAATTTTTTTTCTGAGTTGATATTTTTAAGCGTTGTACTCAATGCCACTTTAGAAGCTAATAAGTAAATAATGATTTTTATGGGACTTTATTCAAACATTTATTTTTATTTTTGCTTTTTTTATATCAAAAGCTTTAGAGGATGCAAATAGTTTTTGGTTACTTGGATGTGTTTATTTGTGGCAAAGAAGTCTGGACTTTAAGTGTACCCACCTTCAAGACCTGTCTGGGCAACTTGGCGAGACCTCATCTCTACAATAAATCAAAAATTAACCGGGTGTGGTAGCACGTGCCTGTAGTTCCAGCTACTTGGAAGGCTGAGGCGGAAGGATCGTCGGAGCCCAGCAGGTCGAGGCTGCGGTGGCCGGGAGCAGCCACTGCACTCCAGTGTGGGTGACAGAGTGAGACTCCAAATAAAAAAATAAAAAAAAAAAAGTGTACCCACCACCCCCACCTGTGCACATTGTACCCGATAGGTGATATATTTATTTATTTATTTATTTTTGAGTTGAGATCTTACTACTCTGTTACCCAGGCTGGAGTGCAGGGGCACCATCATGATTCACTGTAGCCTCAACCTCCTGGGCTCAGGCCTTTCTTCTACCTCAGCTTCCACAAAAGTATCTGGGACTATAGGCAAGTGCCCCCTTACCTGGCTAATTTTTTTGTGGAGACGAGGTTTTGCTATGTTACCTAGGGCAGTCTCAAACTCCTGGGCTCAAGTAGTCCTCTTGCCTTAGCTCCCCAAAGTGCTGGGATTACAGACATGAGTCACTGCATCTGGTGACAATAGTTATTATTAAGATGTGAAACACTTTCTTCCCTCTTAGTATTCTTTAAATTAGATCGTAAGTTTAGATTGTATCTGACTCATAAAAATGTACTGCGTCAAAACTATCACTTTTATTCGTGAGATGGTACAGTAATCAGGGTCAATGGTTGTCATTAGTTTATTTTAAAATAGTAAAGTATTACGAGAACCAGGCAGTGGACCGTGTAGAGTTAAAGCTAGAGGAGATTTCTGTTTGTGCTAATGACAGTTCCTTAACTTCTATTGAAAACTATTGAACATAAGCATATGACTCTGTATACTAATTGTAATGCATTACTGTACCCCATAATCTATATGAGTGTTCACCTCTGCACTTGGCCTGTCCAGCTGTTGTCTTGAACAGTTATCAGCGAGTTATTATTCTGGTATGAACTGTGTCATGCTCGAAAAAGGAATGAAAAAAATGTTAATGAGCATGCATGAATGTTGGTTGATGAAGGTTAAGTGGCTGCAGATATGTGCTCTGCATTCTTTCCTGTGAATGTTCAGATTGAGGCAATGGGTTCTGATGAGGGATTACAAACAAATGGTGCTGATTGACAGTTCTTGATTTAACATTAAAATGGTGTGTAACGGCAAACTCTGCGTTTCAGCTGAATAATAGACACAATGTTGTTGACCCCTGGGTGCAGCTGAACACTTCAGCATCGATTTTATTTTACAATTTTAATTTTTTTTCTATGTGCCAGATTTTCAAATGTTCTCATTTGTTAAAGTTACATTTTATTTTTAAGTTGTGCCTGGCAGTGGTGTCACAGCTTTTAAAAAACCCAAAGAAACAAACCATGAACATGTTCATAATATGCTTACATTTTTAGAAAAATAACTTAGAAGTTTCAAGTGTGATTAAATTAAGATGTTGTTCACAATAACTGTCCAAGTGGATAAGCGTGGACCAGTACTCATCAGTAACATGTTTCTTTTTGCGTGTGTATTTGCATGTATTCTAAATATTGACCTAAGTGCTTTTATAGAGTTTGTCGTTTATTTGTATGCTACTTAAAATTAGCTGTATGTATACTCGTTGGAACTTTTAAAAAGTTGGTTGTTGTGAACATTTTATTTTGTATGCTATCTAGTGAGCATGAACTTCAAGTACATTTTATTGGAAGGAAGGACTATGCAAGGAACAGTATTAAGTCGTGTTGGTGAAGATTTTTTTTTCTTCTCGTCTTTCCCATCATTAATAATCCTGAACTTGGTGTACAAACTAAAATCTGTCCTTAATAAACTGTAAAATGCTGTGCAAATATTTTTGCTAAATTATTTTAGCTGAGAGGACATAAAGAGCACAGTAACAGAAGTATAAAATGTGAGGTGTTTATTTAATAATCATAGGATTATAAAGTTAGTAGGATCTCCACATAGATGAAAATCTGAGAGTTGGCCGGGCTCGGTGGCTCAGTCTGTAATCCCAGTACTTTGTGAGGCCGAGGCGAGTGGATTGCCTGAGCCCACAGGTTCAAGACCTGCCCAGGCAACTTGGCGAAACCTCATCTACAGTAAATCAAAAACTAGCCGGGCGTAGTAGTGTGCACCTGTAGTTCCGGCTACTTGGAAGGCTGAGGTGGAAGGATCCCCGGAGCCCAGCAGGTCGAGGCTGCGGTGGCCGGGAGCATGCCACTGCCCTCCAGCCTGGGTGACAGAGTGAGACTCCGACTCAAAAAAAAAAAAAAGAAAAAAAGAAAATTTGAGAGCTAAGCATACTAGACTTAAAACCTTTGCCAACAGAAATAGCATTTGACATATCTGGGTTATTTGTTGATCATTGAGAAATACTATTTTTTGTGTGTCCTGTGGGGACAGCTCCTTATAACCAAATGCATATACTTTTAATAATAAGCCTAAGTGTTTTTCTTCATAAGCATATTTTAAATGTGAAACTTGCTTTTAAAATTTTAGTTTATAGGTTTTATTTTCTCCTGATAAAAATGATTTATAATTATTATAGAAAATACCTTCTGAGCTGACCTTGAGTTCTGAAGGAAATAGGACAGGAATGTTTACCTGTGCTGCTTGACCCTGGTTCTCACACTGAGATTCCTCTGCAGAAGAGGGCCTTCTTATCTCCTATCCCAGCAGCTTTGTGCTTAAGGACTGTTTCTCCTCAGAGCTCTGTAATCCCTATTGTATTAAGTGCTTAAGTCTTAGTGCCTATGTGTGTATGCATTTTTTCTCTTTTTGTCAGTGAGTGAAATTGGATATACAAATTGTATTCCTGCAAGGCTAGCTACTTCTTAGTACTGTGCCTATCTACCATCAGTAACCAGGCTCTGGTTTCAGTTGAGTCAGTCATGACAGATCACGTAGCCAGCCACACAACCAGCTGACACAACCAAGCAGCACATAATATTGACTACCTCTCCTGTGGAAGGTACTATCCCAGCTTCTGGGATACAGTGCTGAGCCAGACAGGCATACTTCTTGCCCTTGTGCAGAATGTAATCTGATGGAGAAGACAGAAAATACGAGTAAATAGGGAGACAAAGAAAATGACCATAGTTTTTGAATGTGCTATGAGCAAGGTCTGACAATGGATGCTAGTCTGGAGAAGTTACTCATGGAGGTCGTCAGGTGGGGAAGACCCTGTGATCTAGGATCCATTAGAAGTTTAATATGGCTGGAGCATATTATGTGAGGGAGATCAAGGACTGGAGATGAGGTTCAAGGCCTGGGTTGTTTGGAAAAGCTTCAGAGAAACATTTGAATAGCTTAGAAGAATGAATATACGGTTTTTGAAAGAAGGGAGCAGAAAAAGATCATTTCAGCTGTAGAAGTGGTGTAGGGACAGAGGAAGGTTGGGCATACTACTGAAATGTCTGCTACCTAGGTGACAGTTATAGATATGATGAGATGGTGTTGCTGGTCTGCAGGATGGACTGGGGCAGTTGCAGGCTGGCTAATGGCCAGGCATGAGCCTAGAAGGATTGGTTTGCTAAGGACGAGTTCTTTCCAGATGCTTTACCTCTGTCCTTTCTAAAATGAGGTGTAAACTATAGCCCTTTTCTTATAACACAAGGAAAAGCTTGCTTGGAACAAATTAATGTTAAATATAGTTGTTTTTTGATTTAACTATGCATAGATACAGACATACATACATATTTAAACAAACTATCAAAAATCCTGTTGAACACAAGGCATGGCTGGCAGTACAAGTCAAATCTCTCAATTCCTCTTTCCAAATTGGATTCTTACAGTTCTGCTTCTTGTGAGGTTTGGTTTGTCTTGTGTCCCAGAGATACACTAGGAGTTTATGTGTAATGAAAGTTTTTGAAACAAGCATTCCTAGTCCCAGTTACATGGTGCAGAATATGACTGTTTATTTTGTTTATTTTTCAGTCAACTTTTCTTCTACATTCTATGGAAATCTTTTTCAGAACTATATTTTGCTTCTTTGTGTGTATATATGTATATAAATGCATATATTTACTTATATTTAGAAAATGGTTCTTCATAGAGGAGTGGGAAAAAGAATGCATTCTAATCCTGTCTCCGATTCACGAAGATGTCCTGATCCCTCTTGCGAGACGTTGTCTTTTGCTTCTTTGAACCTCCAAAGTAATCCATTATCTTTTTCCTTGATTGAACTCAAATCCTTTAGTCATAGAAAAATGTACTATCCTTTTTATAAACTTTTACTAGGTTTCTGATTCGATAAATATAAAAATATGCTTGATCTCTATGATATTCTTAACTTTATATAAATGATTCGATTATTGCATAGTTCTATATCTTCATATCTTGTTTTTCTAATTTCAGTAGAATTTCTTTAAGAACCGACCCCGACTGGGTTTTCTGTCTTTCTGTGGAGAGCCTCAGTGACTTGTGAATGAGTGGGTGAATGAATGAATGACTGAATGAGTGGTATGACATAAGATTTCTTTATCATGACAAGGGAGCCCTCAGGGAGGTCTTTGGTGAGAAATATTGCAGTTCCAACTGCTGCTGTTGTCCTACAGGGCTTCCTGGCCCAGGATGACCTCCAGGAAATGGAGCGCAGTACAGCAGAGCAGCCTAGACTCGAGAGCTGATGTCTAGTCTAGTCTTGAATCCACCACCAGCTGGCTATGTGGCCTTGGAATAGTCACTTCTCCAGTCTTGGTCACATATGCATAGAATAGGAGTTGTTTCTACCTTAACATTCTAGGGTTCTTTGAAATTGCTGATCTTCAATAACACTAAGAAATAAATTGTCAGAGTCAACCTCAAAAAAACCAAAAAGCCCATTTTATTCAGACTCAGTAGAAAAGGAAATGTGCTAATAGTGGTAAATTGATCATATTTTTTTCTTAAAAGAGAATGAGATTACTACTTAGGCCCAATTAAAAGAAGCAATAAATCAAAATGACAATGAGAATTTTACCTCACACCGGGTCAGGATGGCTATCACTAAAAAGTCAAAAAACAATAGGTGTTGGCAATGCTGCAGAAAAAAGGGAATGCTTCTGCACTTTGGTGGAAATGTCAGCTAGTGTCACTTTTGTGGGAAGCAGTATGGTGCTTGCTCAAAGAACTAAACGTTGAGCTTCCATGTGCTCTAGCTATCCCACTTCCGGGAATACATCCAGAGGAACATAACTTGCTCTACCAAAAAGACACTTGCACATGTGTGTTCATTGCAGCACTATTCACAGTAGCAAAAACATGAAACCAACCCAGATGCCCATCAAAAGTGGACTGGATAAAGAAAATGTGGTATATCTACGTGATGGAATATTGCACAGCATAAAGAACAACAAAGTCAGGGCCTTTGCAGCAATGTGGATGCAGTTGGAGACCATCTTTTTAAGTGAATTGTCATAGAAACAAAAAACTGAATGCCAAGTGTTCTCACTCATAAGTGGGCCCTGATCACTGGACACATGAGCACAATGATAGGAACAACAGACAGTGGACACTGATAAAGGTGGGAGGCAGGGATAAGGAGGGATAAGGGGCATACAACCACACATTGCGTACCATGTCCACTACTAGGGGAAAGAGGGCTCTCTAGAAGCTGAAACCTCACCTATAAACAATTATTTAGTAGATTCTCACATGTACCCTACAACTCTAAAATTTAAAATAAGCTGGACACAGTCGTTCATGCCTGTAATCCCAGCACTTTGGGAGGCCAACATGGGAGGATTACTTGAGCCCAGGAGTTTGAGACCAGCCCAGGCAACATGGCAAGAACTCGTATCTATAAAAAATAAAAAAATGTGCTGCTTGGGGCACATGCCTGTAGTCTCAGCTACTTGGGAGACTGAAGTGGGAAGATTGCTTGAGCTCAGGAGGTTGAGGCTGTGGTGAGCCATGATCATGCCCCTGCACTCCAGCCTTGGCGGCAGAGTGAGACCCCAATTCAAAGACACAAAAATAAAATTTAAAATAAATAAAATGCCCCCCCAAAATATAAATTCAACAAATGCTTATGTATGTATGGAAAAATATGCATGCAAGGATGTTCACTGTAGTAATAATTTTGATGACAAAGGTTTAGAAACAAATACTCATCAGTAAGGAAAGTAGCTAAATTATTGGCATTATAGCTAAATTATGGTACCAGATGAAATACTGTGAAGCTGTTAAATAGGATGTGATTGTTCTAGACTTATGAACATGGACAATGATATAGGATTTATTGCTTTGTGAAACAAGTAACTGCAAAACAATGTATAGGTACAAGCTCATAAAGTGGGAAAAACCCTAAGTTGTATGTTTGTATATATATATCTTTATCTCTTTGTAGGGTGTATATACTCTCATACATATATATTTATATTATATGTGTAGCCTTTTAGAAGGCTACCAGTAATAGCTTTTGTTAACATAACTATTGTTTTAGTAATTTTGTTTGGGGAATATTTGTAGTCATGTAAGGGTATCTTCACTTTTTTATTGTACTTCTATATTGTTTGAATTTTTTTACAATGAATTTTTTAAAATTAAGTTTTTTGTGTTTTTTTTTTTCACATGTGCCCCAAGCAGCACATTTTAAAAAAGGCTTTAATGCCTGTAGTGCTTTGGGGGTTCCCTCCCTCCAGAGGGATGAGTTCTTTTTTACAGAGAACTTATCTAGAATAATATGGCAATTAGCTGGAATAAGCATGTTTAGTTTTTAAAAAATCCTTATACATTTTATATGTGTATTGTTTAACTAGAAAATAAAAAGATGACTTTGTCTTAGACAATGTAAATTAATCTAAAACATTTTAACAAGACTGTGAGTCATTTGTTTTAGTTTTAAACAGTTTCAGCTTAGATATGACCTTAGCTTTCCAAAGTGAAAGAAATTTTTGTCAAGTATATTTCATACACGGGGTTCCATCAATTCAGTAAACTTCATTCAGAAAGCAATCTGCTTGATAGTTTATTATTCCACATGGTGCCTGTGATCAAAAGGGACACTCATTTGTAATGAAGGAAATCTGTGTAATGATTATCCTGAAGAGTGTTTGCTCGAGGGTGAGGTTGGAAGTAATTGATGACGTGAAAAGCTGAGTAGCCCTTCCTCAGGCTTAGAAGAGCAGCTTGTGAAAAGCTGAGAAAGCATCGTGAGTATTCAAGTAATGAATCAAGAGGGCTCAGTGTGGGAATACGACTTGGAATTTGACAGTTTGAGATTAAGTATGATATAGGTTGGTAGAAATGCATCGATTATGTGTTGTATTCCCTTGGGCATTTTTGTGTACATATTGGGAAGAAATAGATTTTCTGTGCAGTCCTTCCAACTACCTTATTCCTTGAAATGGGAAATACATTTGTTAATATAGATTTTTTTTCCTTGTAGATTTGTTGGGGAATTTATATCTAGTGTGAATTTCTCAGTCATTATTTGAAAAATCTAATGTGAAGTAGCCAATATTCTTGGAAATGGTATGTCCTTTTAGCACTTGCACATTCCCCGTTAATCATTTACCAAGCAAGATCTCACAGGCATGCTGCTGTCTAAATGTGCCACTGCCATTCTAGTCATCTAGAGTTTACCTTGTGTTGGTCAAGGCCGCTGGGAGATAGTCTTCCTGTGAAGGGCCAGACATACCCTCTGCTCTGGGGTCTCTAGTCTCTCTTTGGTCTCTGCCACTCCCAAGGCCTCTGTTCCCTAGCCCTCTCCCATGGGGGAGCATGCCCGCTCTAGAGTTGTGTCTAAATTCCAGTTGTATCCCTCTGATGCTCTGTAAATTCTTCCTTGTCCCCAGAAGGGCTTTCGTGTCTGCCTCAGATCTGAGACTCTGTCTTTTGCTCACATACTGCATCCTTTCTATCCACTGCTTATAGCAGGACCCTGCTCTACTTAAAGGAATGTTTTGTGATCGCATTAACATTTTTTTTCCTGTAAGTACTCAGCTCTTGCAATTGAACCACATAGATTTCAAAACTATTGCCTCACTGTTAATATTAACAGAAATCAAATTTTATTTATTCTCATTGCTGAGGAATGATCTCTTGTTCTAAGGTTTATCTTTTTTCAGAAGAAATAAATGCCACTGATGCTGAAATGGCAAGGCTGGGGGCAAATTTCGGGAAAGAAAAATATTACTCTCCAGTCATTATCTGGCTCCACCTTCTCTGCAGGGTGGAATGGATCGTAGTTATTCTGCCTTTAATTCCCTTTAGTTCTCATGTTGTCATCACGTTTGCAGTTCCACTGATGGGCTAGATAGGCTCTACATGGCCCACATGGAATAGGCACAGGAACAGGGGTCAGAGTTGTCACGTCTATTTGCCAGGCACTTAGCCTCTTCACGGGTTTGTCTTCTTATTGTACAATGAGATTTTTTATTAGATGATTTTTCTGTTGTCCACTTTAATTATGGCCGAAAGAATTGGAATCTTTCAGAAATTCAGGAAAACATGAAATATGGATTTGATGTTTCCAATATGAAGTAAAATAAAATAGTCTTTAGAATATGAATATGACTTAAGAAAACATTTTAGTGGTTAGAAATTTTGACATGAGCCAGAGTGTCCAATTGATAGGTGTTCCTAGCTGTTAAGTCTGTGTTCTGCTTAGTATTTTATCTTCTGTTCTACATTAACTTGTTGGTGTGTGTCTTCCTTTCATCTAAAAGTCTACCCTTGCTTCCTCACTATATGTCTTTTAATGACAGAGTAGTTGACATGGGCCACCATAATCTTAGACATCTGTGAGCTCAGTATTCAAGAAAATAGAAATGTGATTAGGTTCTTGTAACCCTGGATTGCCCAAGAGTGAAATTCTTCATTTAATTTGGAGAGGTAACTCAGGTGAGAAGCGGGGAGGAAGGATTTTTTGTAGCAGCATCATCTATGCTGCCTCATAAACAATCGAGCAGTGCAGTCTGAGGTGTGCTGGGAAGAAGCTCCAGCTCTGCCTCTGAGCAGCTCTTGGGAAAAACACATGCAATTTAAGTGCTCTCAGTTTCATCAGATTTGATAATTTTGCAGTAATTTAATTTTTTGTCCTTCATTTAAAAAGCCAAAGCATCGACTATCCTCATTCCTACATACCTTTTTCAAATTAAGAGGTTAGATTAACATTATTAAACAGTTATTTGAAATCAAGCCTTATAAAGACATTATTTTTCTATCTTTTAAAAATCTGGTTAACTATACATATCAAAAATTTACAATTTAATGGTACTGTAGCATAGTTCTGTGGCATTAACACTATTGTATAACCATCACCACCACCCTTCTCCAGAACTTTCCATCTCCAGTCAACACTCTGTACCTATGAAATACCAGCTCGCCGTTTTCCACTCTTCCATAGAAAGACCATTTCTATAAAACATCATTTCCCAGTCACAGTACAGCATGAATCCTGCTAACCCTCCTTTAACTCACTTCTTTGTTGTGGGGAGGCATATATGCCACTGTTTAGATGGAACATTTGGATTTCAGGTACATGGTGCAGTGTTAAGAATCCAATCATAAGCCAAGCATTTTAAATGGATGAGTAGATCTTACAAAGCCCAAGATCAAGTTAGAAGGTAATATTGCATAGACTTACAAATTTCAGAAGTCCAGATTAATAAGAAAATCCCAAACTCAGGTGATTGTGGAAACAGACATTAGCACAGAATAGTTGATTCTAGAAAACAGATCAGGTAAATTGTGGAGCTTCAGTTAGCTAGACTAGTTGGAGACCAAAATGATGTGTAACACCACCTGGAACTATCTAGAACACAGAGGTATAAAGATTCAATAAATAAGAAATTTAGGAAATGACTTGAATTCCCAACCGAGCTATCAAAAACGAGAACATAAAAGCAGAGGGAGGGGATAACTACTTATCAGAAAGTCTGGATAATAAAAAGTTGAGTTCAACTGAACAAATACCTGGCTATTCTCTCTTCTTGTCTTCATCTTACCCAGCCTGACATACACCATACCCCACTCAATGAAGCATGTTCTGATCAGAAATGATATTTAAAACCCTTTTCTAAGCCACAGGTGGGACAAGTCTGTGGTTTAGTTTGAAAAGCAGGTATGTTTTTCAATACTAAAATGTTAATTAATTAGTTAAATATTAATTAGTTAAATATTAAATTAGTTATAATATTAAATAAATATTATAATATTAATTTTAAATGTATGCAGTACTTCACACCCTGATTAGGTTTTTGGACAAATATAGGATCCAAAAACTTACAGGCATGCTGTCATCTATTAGAAGTAAGTTTATCACAAAATTCTGCCTCTTAAGCCTGGCCATTTTATTATCAGTAAGATGATTTTCCAGTATTTTAGAATAATGGTCATTTGTGTCTGATCACATTTCTTCAATCAGATTTTGGATAATCACTCTGGCTGTTCTGATGAAGCCATGTTTTATGTTTCCTCACTCTGTGACACACCAGGGATGGTCTACTCATGATAAAATATGGCGTTTCTTTTTATCTGTTGGTTAATATAACATTGAACATTTTTCTAGTCTCAAGTTGCCTCACACTGTATATACAAATACTAATACGTTGGCTATTAACCCTTTTCCCATCTAGCATGCTAGATATCCTGAACTACCTGGTTCCGCATCTGGATTCAGTCCTTCTTTTAAATTAGAAATGTACACTGAGTTCTAATGTACACTGAGTTCTCATTATTTTTATAATAGATTTTTCCTCCTCTCTTTTATTCTCTTGTGGATGCATTAGTATGTCATACATTAACTTTCAGAGTCTTCTTTGTAATTTCTTTTAGCAGGACTATATTTCTACTTTCTGATATCAGATAATATATGGAAGAAGTATGTACTGGTAGTAGCAATAATGGAAAAGTTATTTTTTACGAATGTACATGCATCATTCCATGATTGAGAAACACCAAAATTCCAGAAGAATTCACGGGGCAGGTACTACAAAGATTCCTAATGTTGGAAAGATTTTGAAGATAATGTAATAAAAAAAATTTAGGGATGTTTTTATGAGAAGTTTCTTCAATCAAAGCTCATCTCAGTGTGTAACTAACATAATTAACACCAAGTTATATCTGATAAATAGACTTAACTTTCACAAGGGTTATTTTTCTCCCCAGTGCACAGCTTGTACATTTAAAAAGTTGTTTAATGTGTGAATTTGAGAGATGATAATATTTTATTTGAATTTTTGTCTTTCTGCTATTTAAATCTTTAGTTATGAGTGAGTGATTACACACAATTGGATCTCAAGAAAGTGGTTCTTTTTAGTAGTGAGGGTAGTACTTTTGAGATGAGCAAAGTTGCTAATTTCTATAATTGAGAAGGTCCTTTACAATTAAGCAGTTTTTATAAAATATTTTGATTTTTAAAATTTTGTATGGTTACAGAGAGATAGGGGAAGCATTCTTCGTGATCATGGTATCTCCCCCGCCAGGTAAGTGTAGCGGAAACATTTTTTAGGTCAACTTTGTAAAAATCATTATTATTTTGAGGTGTACATTGTAATTTTTTAATAGAATATTTTCTAATGCTTTAATAATTATTTTGTAGACATAATGGTGTTTTTAAAAATCTAGATATACCCCAAGGGTCTTTTAAATAGTGAAATTCTTGTTTCTGATCACGTAGGACTTGAGTTGCAGAGAAAAGACCTTCCAGACTATTTACTTTGTGACATTGTCTACTAAAATAGAATGTCATATAAAGAGAAATATGCATTATCTGCTACATTTTTGATGATTGCTACAGTTGAAATAATCTATTCCACAAAAATGTATTCAGTGTTTCAAGCACTCTTCCTATATATTATATAATTCTTACCCTTGAATTGTCAAACAGATTTCTTTGTGCTAGTAAAATACTCTGATTAGTTATGGCAGTCATATATTAATATTTGAATAAGAAAATAGCCTATCTGTTTCTCCCTGATTATTTTCTATGTAGCTATATACATAGCCATTTATTTATGTGCCGAGAAATATTAAAACTGGGTTTGACAGATCAGATATGACTAAAGTGATTTATACAATTATGGTTTTCAATACCAAAGCATTTACTTTGATATTTTGCCATGAGTGTATTTCCAACTTACAAAACATTTTCAGATTTTTTTCACATTTTTCCCGTATTTCATATTTTCTGCCTTTGAGCTACCTAAATCTTTGAAACAGTATTGTCTTATCACATCAATAGTGTTAACTCTCAGAAATTATTTTTCCTTTCTCAAACATTTGCCTGTCCTCAAATTCTGATCCTTAAGACTCTCAGGTGCATTCTGTTCATACTGTATTGTTGAATAAGTTAACCCTTTCCAAATTTGTCCACTGTTTGATAGGAAGTGATGGGTAAATTCTTGACCTTCCCTTTCGTACTGTTATAATCCTTTGGTATCAGTGGGGGATTGGTTTCAGGACCCTCACGGATACTGAAATCCATGCTTTTTCAAGTCCAGGGTCAGTCCTGTGTGACCGGCAGTTGGCCTTCTGTGTCTGCAGGTTCTACTTCCCCCCAATACTGTACTTTCAATCTGCATTTGGTTGCACATGTAGAACCCACCAATATGGAGGACTGACTGCATTTATTGAAAACATTTCCGCTGTAAGTGGACCTGCCCAGCTCAAACATACCTTGGTCAAGGGTCAAATGTATAGTGTTTCCCAAAGCTTTAAACCTTGCTGTTTGTGTTCAGGAGTTGTAGTATTTCTCTTGCCTCCCCCAGGTTATTCAGCTTCCCGCTCACCGTCCTGGTGAACGTGTGCAGCAAGGGGAGGTTTGCATTATGTGTAAATGCAAAACTTGGGGAACTGCCTTTTCTAATTTGTTTCATTGCAAACTGCTTTCCTGATGCAGATCCCCTATCCCAGAGGCTGCTCTGGATGTGCTGTGCGGTGGTCAGTGCAGATCTGGATCTGGTCACAGCCAAGTTTTGTGTGACCTTCAGCAGGTTTCTTCACCTATAGAATGAGGATGCTGACCTTTGTATTGGAGGGCTGTTCTGCTTCTAAAATTTACATCTTATAAATTTTGATAATGTTTGTTAGCCTCTAAGAATCTCAGTAGTTAGAAAGTAAAGAAGAAAAACAACAGCAATCATGCAAATAACTCATGTCTCTACCCTCTTCACTCCATCTGAAGACTGTAGGGCCTCATATTTTTCATTTCCTATATAAATTATTTATGCTTAGTTTATTTCTGTGAATTGAGTTGAATTTATTGGATTCTCTCAGTTGTCATAGAGAAGAATGTCTGGATATGTAAAATCAGATACACCTCTTTTTATCCTTTCAAGGCTAGTATAATTACAACCTAATTAACAAAGGGTAATTTATTACAAGCATTATCATGTAAATGTAATAATATCTGTGATAAAGCATTACTGGAAAAAAATTTCAAATGCATAATATTTTAAACACATATTGTCATAGATACATTTAACCAGGGAGCACATTTAACCAGGGAGCACCAAGAAAAATAGAATAAACAGTTACTGACCACATTTCTTGATATAAAATACTCAATTAGGGGAAGAGAAAAAATTTATTACCTTTTGGGCCTTTGCTAACTACATATACATTTAGGACAGTATATTCTAGCTTTTTTTTTTTTTTGCAATGGTAGTGTATTATAAAATTTATATGGGATCTTACTCCAAAAAATGTCATATTTTTAATCAATCTAGCATATGGAAAATGAACTGGAATAAGTTGTATAACCATGTACCATGGAACTATGATTTTTTAATAGAAAATGTAGTATGAGAAAAATGTTTAAAAAGAGATTCTTTATATAATTTTGCTATTTTCGAAAATTTGAAAATAGAAAAAGAATAAAGTGAAAATGTAATTTAAAAAGACTTTTTTAGTTCATAGCTCTCAGCAACATAGAAAGTTTTGCCATCTTTGACTTCATTCTGACATAAAACCCTTATAAAATGAAACATGTTAGTGATCAGAACAGTTTTTGAACAGTATTAATCTTCTCTTGGATAAATGGAGCCTTACACAGCATCTCTAGGAAGTAAGATTAAACACAGACCTCTAATGGCAAAAAAGCTAGATCACAAGTATAGATGGCACTAATAATCTGACTTTATGATTCAGTTTCATGCTATACTTGAGAAAATCTAGTCTTTCCCTGTAACTGTATTTTGTACTGGCTTTAGAAGAGCAGTTCCACCAGTGGGTGGGATTGAGTGTACTCTGTGTTCTGCTCTCGGAAGCCAAGTTGTACTTATGACTCTGATTCTGTCCTTTACTTCTCTGTCACATTGGGCGGGGAGGGGGTTACATGAGGATAATTATCACATATCATTTTCACAGCTACTCTTGGAGGGCAGTGTCCTTGTGTCATAGGTGAGCCATCTGATTCCTGGTGAGCTTTCGTGGCAAGTACATGGGTGGCTGTGAAGCAGACCCTTCCTTTCCTGCAGAAGTACCCTGCCCTCTCTCGTGACATGTGAATATTTCACAGAAACATTGTCAGTATGGGTAACTGGAATTGTGTTTTGTATAAAAACTTCATTCTTACTAAATGTCCTCCTTTATTCACATTCCTCTTTCATGCCTCCTTCTTATTGCTGTCAACATTTAGATGCTCCTTTATTTGTGGCCTTTACATAAAACAATTTTGCTGGTTTTTCACTGATTTGAGCCAGCCAATTATCTGGTTGCATTTTTAATAAATTTTTAAATTATTTCCCAGTTTGAAAGATTTTTCCAAATTGGTGTTCTGGGATAGTAGACTCACTCTCTGGTGTCATATTTGATTCTCTCTTGCTCTCTTGATTCCTGTTGTTTTCTCTCTTAGAAAATCCTGCTTCTTCCTATCTTTTTGTCCATATTCTCACTATTGCAGTTCCGTCTCTTCCCAACAGTCCTTTAACTGTGGTAGCAGAGAAAATGGGGAAAAATCATAAATTTATTGGTTATGTACTCAGCACCTTGAATATGCTGATACATTAAATTCAGTAAGAATCTAATTTGTCATTTTATTTAAAAAGGCAGAATTGGCTAAAATTGCATCAGTGTGTTATTAGAGGTTGAAATGGTGAGGTTTGCTTATAAACTTTTTAAAACTATTATACCTAGCATACTACATAGCTAGTGAAAAGAATATTGGAGTCACAGTCAAGTGATCTTCATTCTTTTGTGAGATGTGTTGCTTAAGATTATTTATAGCATTTTTTTCATTGTGATAATGATGATAGTAGCAGTAGTATGACTGTAGTGAGAAATTTATAAGAACCTGAGACAGAAAGCATTCAGTGCAGTGCATAATCAGTGTTCAGTAAATGTTAGTTAAAATTAAGGTTATGTGTATCATTGATTTTTTTTCTTTAGGTAAATTAGAAAATGTTTTAGAATGTAAAAGGATAATGATGATGAGAAAAATAAACTACAGTAAAAAATTACAGCCTGCTTTTCTCTTGGAAATAAAGATAACAAAATATATACATTTTCCAAAAAAATAGAGGATTGTCATTTAGTCAGATTAAAGAAGGGAACCCCAAGCCGGGCTCGGTGGCTCAGCCTGTAATCCTGCGCCTTGGGAGGCTGAGTTGAGTGGATTGCCTGAGCCCGCGGGTTCAAGACCCGCCTGGGCAACCCGGCGAGACCTCATCTCTACAATAAATCAAAAAATCAGCACGCACCTGTAGTTCCAGCTACTTGGAAGGCTGAGGCAGAAGGATCGCCGGAGTCCAGCAGGTCAACAGAGTGAGACTCCCACTCAAAAAAAAAAAAGTGGACCCCAATCATAAAATGTATTATCCTTCATCTGACAATTGTAATCAATATAATAATACCAGAAAAACATTTAAATATTGGGGATACAGAGATGAAAGTGTCATTATGCGGTTCCTAGAAAACTTGTGATAGTTAATGGACGATGAGGACTGGTTCCTACTCTGTGTCTCCATTCTAAATTTCTCTTTCATATTTGTACATCCAACTGCCTCTTGTACATATCTGCCTCGACTATATCTGGATGTACAAAAACTTCTCAAACTAAACATGTTTAAGACAGGACTAAACCAAACCTGTTCTTCATTTGTTGATGAATTAAGTAGATAGCACCATCATCATCTACCTGGTTGGTTAAGCCCAAGTAACTCCTTTTTTCTCCTTTACTCTGTGGATTCATACATACATACACACACACAAGTGGCCATGTGTATGTTCATTTAAAATATACTTATTGGGCACCTGCTATGTTTCAGGTTCTAAGAATATAGTGTTGATCAAAGTTTCATCCTCTAAGGGTTTTACTCTCTAACAGAGGAATAAGTACCATGTCAAATGTATGTTAGATATGTAAGGAATAAGTGTTTTGGAGGAGAAAAAAGGCAGAGCAATGGTGATAGGGAATACTAGGTGAAGGTTCTGCTTTCTATGAAGGCAATAAGGGAAGACTTTGCCAACAGAATTCTTCTGCTGCCTTGTGGTAAAGAGACTGCAGCTGTTCAAGCATGGAAGCAGGGAAACTAGTTAGAAAGTAGCTGTGGCTCAGGTTAGAAATGATGATAGAAGAAGAGAACAATCGAATATTTTGTAATTAGATATTTACCAGATTCATTAGTGGATATGCTTGAGAGAAACATAGTAGCAAAATCCGAGCTTTTTGACTTGAGCAATTGTAGTGAGCATTCCTGTTTTTCTGAGATGAGGATAACAATTGGAAGAACAGATGGGGAGGTTCAGGAGTTTGGTTTTGAACATGCTAAGCAGAGGTGCCCAATAAAAACCTAAGTAGAGATGTTGAGAGAAAGCAGTTGGATATTCAAGTCTGGAATTCAAGAGACAGATATGGGCTGAGTCAATAATTAGCCTGCTCCCTACTGTAGATTCTACTTTGGAACTCTTCCATTTTCTCCATGCCTGTTGCTGTTGCTCTTGATGAGAGAGTACCATTTACTCCTATTTGAATTACTTTAACTTTTTTCTGCCTAGCCCTTCTATTACTATCATTATTTTTGCCACTCTCTTAGTCCACCTTCTTTAGCCTGAATTTTTCACAAAATACAATTCTCTTGATGTCCCTCACATGCTTAAATCTTCAACAGCTCCTCATTACTCCAAGAATAAAATCCAGATTTCTTAGTTGGGCTAAAAGGTCTTGCGTGATCTGGTGTCTGATTCATTTTCAGTGGCATTTATTTCCACTTAATATTTTCTGCTCTTCTTTTCCTCACTTCTTTCTGTGCCTTATAAGTCCTTGCATCTTTACACTTTCAAACACTCTTCCTATCTGTGTCTTTTGCCTCAACTCCTCACCTTCTCACCTGGCTAACTCCTTTTTCCTTTAAGCTTTTGCTTAGATGTTATTTATCCCATAAAGTCAGTCTTTGCCAACTATGGTTAGGGTATGCGTTCTCATTTTCCTATAGTTCTTATCAAAATATTGCCAAATATTCTTACCAAAATATTGCCAGTACATGTATGTATTGTAATTAATACAAAAAGTGATTTTACATTCACTTTTATTGAACCTTAAGTTCTGTAAGGTCAAGGATGACTCTGTCTTGTCTAGTATTGTATCTACATTGCCTAGCATAGTCCCTTTTTGTTGTTGCTTAATACATATTTCTTATTTGAATGAAATACAGAATAAGTGACCAATTATAAAACATGCATGCAAAATTAAGCAAAGTTTCTACACAAAACCTAGGAGTACAATTTAGGTGTTCTCAGGACACCTAACACTACAATAAACAGGCTGTGTATAAGAATACTGTGCTAAGTAGAATAATTATAGACACATGACATGTTCATTATTGGGAAGTTTGAAAATTGTTAAGATGTCACATCTCCCTACAGTTCAAGGTTGCCTTGCAATTCAAATCCAACTTAAATGGATTTTATTTTCAGACTTTTTAGAGTTCATGTGGAAAAATAAATGAGAAAAGAGAATAAAATTTAGAAATGGGGAAAAATAATTTGAACAGTCAATGAATAAAATATATCATAAATCTGTAGTACTTAAAACAAGGTGATAGTTGTATAAGAGTAGCTCAGAGAATAATGGAACAGAATTAGAAGCTCAGAAAAATAGACCTAAGTATATACAGATACGATATGTAGGATGAAAATGTCAACCTGCAATCATTTAAGAAATATGCTGATTATTTATAAAATGATAAGATATCATTAATAAATGTTTGGAAAAATGGAAAATTTGATCCTTACCTCACACTTTGTACCAAAACATGTAATTATAATATACAGATTGAGTGTTCTTTATTTGAAATTCTTAGTACTAGAACTGTTTTGGATTTCGGATTTTTAAAAAAAAATATTTGCATAATACTTACCAATTGAGCATTCTGTTTTTTTTCTTGCTCCATCTTCCATGCTGGAGTGTAGTGGCATGCTCATGGCCACCCCAGTGTCGACCCGCTGGACTCAGGTGATCCTTTCGCCTCAGCCTTCCAATTAGCCCGAAATACAGGTGTATGCTACCACACAAGGCTAATTTTTTTATTCATTGTAAAGATGAGGTCTCACCAACTTTCCCAGGCTGGTCTTGAACCTGTGGGCTCAGACAATCCTCTCACCTCAGACTTCCAAAGTGCTGGGATTACAGGTTTGAGCCACTGTGCCCAGCCCAGTTGAGCATTCTTAATCCAAAACTCTAAAATCTAAAATTCTTAAATGACCATCTACTTTCAGCATGACCTATGAGTGTAACATTGGTGCTCAAAGTTTTGGATTTTGAGTTTTTGGACTAGGGATGCTCAACTTGTACTTCTTTCTGTTATAAAAATGTAATTAGCATGTGTCACATGTGCCATCTTACACATATGAAGATTTTTACAAACAGTTGTCAATTCTGTGTGCCTTTTGTCTGTTTATTTTTGAGTTGAGTCTCACTCTGTCACCCAGACTGGAGTTCAGTGGCATGATCATGGCTCACTGCAGCCTCAATCTCCTGGGCTCAGGTGATCCTTCCATCTTAGCCTCCTGAGTAGCTGGTCTACATGTGCAATGCCTGGCTAAATTTTTCATTTTTTTGTAGAGATGGAATCTTACTATGTTGCCCAGGCTGATCTTGAACTCCTAGGCTCAAACAATCTTGCTGCTGTGGTCTCCCAAAGTGTTGGGATTATAGACATGAGCCACCGCACCCAGACTCTGTGTGCTTTTTAAAGTTATTCGTGATTTATTTGCATATATATAACTAAATACTTTGACCCACTATTCTTTCCCATCAAGATCCTAATTTTATCCAACAATAACCGAGCCACCTCGAGTAGTGAGACCACTGTACACACACATATGCTACCTGGGAAACTAGGGACCAGCCCCTCTGGGCCACTATTGCTACTGTCATCACCTATGCAGGTACCCCAGGTACCACCCTGCATCTCCCAAGCCATTGAGGTAATCTCTGACAACACTAGTGATTACAGCTGAGGAAATCATATGGAAAATGCACTACTGCTACTACATAGAGCCAAAGCTTCATCCACTTTACACTGTAGGTATATCTACAGGAAAAAGTCAGAACTTAGGAAAGCTATTCCATAGAATCAGAAGAATGATTGTTAAAGCAGATTTTCAGATTTCAATGTAGGCAAACAAGAAACATTGAAAGGGAATGTGATACCTCCAAGGGAACACAATAAATTCAAAACACTGATCTTAAGGAAACCCAGCAAGATTAAAGAAAAATAGGCAATACAAATAAATAAGAAACAATTCATGATCAGAATGAGAAACTCAGTGAAGAGGTAGATCTCACAAAAAAGAACCAAATATTCCGAAACTGAAGAATTCCATGACTAAAAAAATACAGTGAAGAACTTTAACAACAAACTACATTGAGCAGAAGAACAATATTCTGAATTTGAAGACAGGACTTTTGAAATAATCCAGAAAGACATAAAGGGAAGAAAGTGTACATGACACATAGAACACCATTAAGTGAACAAATATTTGTATTTTGAGAGTGCTGGAAGGAGAAGAAATGGGGAAAGGCCTAAAAAACCTATTTAGTGAAATAATAATTGAAAATGTCTCACAAGTGTTAGGAGGTAATAGGCATCCAGAAACAGGAAGCTCAAAGATTCCAATAGATTTAACTTCAAATGTACTCTTTAAGGCATATTATATTCACAATGTCAAAAATCAAAGACAACGAAAGAATTCTAGAAACAGCAAGAGGAAAGCGTTAAGTTATATTTGAGCAAGACTCATCAGACTAAGCCGATTTCTCAGAAGTCTTACAGATCAGAAGATAGTTGGATGATACATTCAAAGTACTGAACGAAAAAAACTGGTAGTCAAGAATGCTATAACCAGCAAATCTATTCTTCAGAAATATGGGGAAAATTCAATCTTCCCATGTAAGCAAAAACTGAGGGAATTAATCACCATTACACCAGTCCTATAAGAAATGCTTAAGGGAGTCCTGCATCTGGAAGTGAAAGAAAGTTATATACAATCAGCAAAACATATGAAAGTGTTAAAATTGTCTGTAAAGCTGATACACAAATGAGAAAGAGAAAGGAATCTAATGTTATTTCAGCAGAAAAACTGCAAATTGTAAAAATAATAAAAAAGGAAGAAAGGTAAAAGGATATATAAAAGCAATGAACTAAATGGCAGAAGTAAGTGTTCACCCATTAATAATAACCTTGATTATAAATTTAAAGTCTCCAATGAAAAGATATAGACTGGCTGAATGGATGAAGAAACATCACCGAACTATATGCTGCCTATAAGAATCTTCTTTAAATCTAAAGACACACATAGACTTAAAATGAAGGAATGGAAGAAATATTCTACACAAATGGAAAACAAAAGTATGCAGGGATAGCTATACTTATATCAGGCAAAATAGACTTTATGTCAAAAACCATAAAAAGAGACAAGAAGTTCATTATATAATGATAAAGGAACCAATTCAGCAAAAGGATATAAGAATTGTAAATATGTTCACTTAACACCACCACACCAGGTCTATAAAGCAAAGGTTATTAAATCTAAAGAGATAGACCCCAGTACAATATTAATTGGGGTACTTCAACATCCCACAATTCTGGACAGATATCTATGCAGAAAATTATCAAAGAAATATTGAGCTTCAACTGTACTGTGGACCAAATGGATCTAATAGGCATTTATAGAACATAGTATCCAATAGCTTCAGAATGCACATTCTTCCTCTTCAGCACATGTTAGGCCACAAAATAAGTCTCAACATGTTAAAAAAAAAAATGAAAACATGTCATGTGTCTTTTAGCCCCAGTTGAAGGAAACTAGAAATCAATAGCAATAGGAACTCTGGAAACTATATAGATACATGGAAATTAAGCAACATGTTGCTGAATGACCAATAGGTCAGTGAAGAAATTAAGAAGGAAATTTTTTAAAAATTTTGAAACAAATGAAAATAGAAATATAACATACAAAACCTATGGGATAATGCAACAGTAGTAGTAAGAAGGAAGTTTTATAGCAAAGAATGTCTAAATCAAAAAAAGAAAGATTTCAAATAACCTACTTATGTACCTCAAGGAATTAGAAAAGCAAGAAAACAAAAACAAACAAAATTAGCATAAGGAAAGAAACAATAAAGATCAGAGCAAAACTAAGTGAAATAGAGACAAATACACAAGATCAAAGAAAAAGGAATTTGACTTCTTGAAAAGATATAATCTACAAATCATTAGGAAGAGAGAGAAGAGCCAAATAAGTAAAAGCAGAATTGAAAAACCTAACAACTGATAGCACAGTTGATGAAAAACTATGCCTACAAATTGAAAAACCTAGAGTAAATGGACAAATTCCTGGACCCATATAATCCACCAAGATTGAATCAGGAAGAATAGACCGCTTGAAGAGACCAACAAAGAGTAATGAGGTTGAATCAGTAGTAAAGAACCTTCCATCAAAGAAAATACCAGGACTGAGTGGCTTCAATGTTGAATTCTACCAAACTTTTAAAGCAGATCTAACACCAATTCTTCTCAAATTATTCCAAAAATATGAAAAGGAGGGACTTCTTTCTAACTCATTCTATAAGGCCAACATTGCCCTAGACATTACCAAGACCTGACAAAGACACAACAAAAAAAAACTTTGGGCCAGTATCCCTGACAAACTTAGATGCAAAAATCCTCAGCAAAATGTTAGCAAACTGAATGTCACAGCACATCAGAAAAGATAATACACCATGATCAAGTGGAATGTATTCCAAGGTTGTGTGGATGGTACAACATTCAAAAATATGTAAGCACAACTCTTTCAGTTTTTTATGAAATACATTTCTAAATAAGTATGGTATAGTATATTAAACATAAATGTTTTTTATTAGCACTGTTAGAGTTATCTTCTTAATTCACCTTGTGTGCATGTATATTAATTTTTATAATTGTGTCCTGCCTACTATTCAAATGAGCTAACTGCAGTTATTTTTTTACTTAGTGGTATTGGCTTCCGTTATTTGTACATAAGTTTTATTTTTTATCTTTTTTTTTTTAGAGCTTCAAATATTTACTCTTAGTAACTTTTTTTAGCATAAAGACCATCAGTACCTATCTGAAATAGTTTGTAACTGTTATTATTTTTGTAACTGTGTGATTTAGAAGATATGTATCTTTTATTTGCTTATTTGATGACAGAAAGTTTACTTCCTGCTCTTTTGTATTTGAATAGCTTACTGTCCCTGACATGGATTTGTTTTTGGTTTCATAGAGAGACGAGAAGAGGAAGATTTTGAAGAGAAGAAAGCTATTAAGAAAAGAATTAAGGAACTTAAGTTTCTAGATTCTAAAATTGCCCAGAACCTTTGTAAGTATCATGTTTCAATACTATTAAGTTATCAGAGAACACTGGAGGTGGTTTTTTTAAATGATTTCATTTTCTTTATGATTTTTGATTTTATGTTGTTTTAATTTTGTTAGTAGTTTCATGACAAATTTAGAAGTAACTCTTTAAACAAATTATGAGATTAAATACTTCACAAGATAAATGCATATTAGAAAAAATATATATAAATTATTTAGAATGAAACTCTACCATAAATGAAAAGAGAACTATTCTTTAAATTCTTCCTTTTAAGTACAAAAAAATTAAAGACTTAAGAGACTTAAGTAATGAAATTATGTTTTGAAATAAATTGGTAGGATGCTAGTTTATTTATAATTTTGAGTCTCTATTATTTGTGATCCTTTATCATGCATGGAAAAGGTTAGAATATTGATAGAAGTAAGGAAGGTGGGTAAATAAATTCAATTATTCCATCTGAACAGTTCAAAAGATCTTACTGGAAATATCTTAGATTTAATTACTATTGTAGGAGCTAAATACTCAGTATTGAGTTGTCTTCCTGGCTGAATTATTGTAAGAGAAGAGGGCAAACAGTTTTTATTCCTGACTCATTTCTGCTTCTTAACTGTATCGAAGCTAGTTTTGCTTGGAGCATAGATAGCATGATCTGTATATATTACTTTCCAGTGATGCTAGAGGGATATAAATGATGTAGAGACTCCAAAGCAATGAAGAGTTAACATGGTTCTTAGTCTGTCTCTCAAGTACTATATGCCTCAAGTCAGCTTTTAGTAAGTATTGGAACAAAGCAATTCTCCAGTGAGAGTATAAAGGTTCATGCTATTGATTAAAGAGGGAGTTGTGTTAGAAGCAGTATGTCCAAAAGATAGAGTTGGCATTTCTTTTGTGAATGTTTTGGAACCTTCTTGCCTTCATAGTCACCATGGCAGAAGCCTATGCCTTTCTACAATGTTGGCCTACAGAGATCCCCATGGATAGCATGGAGGCATTGGTGCTGTCAGCCAGTATTCAGTTCTCTATTTCTGAGCACAGTTGTTTGCACATCCCTGACCCTTTTAAGTTAGGAGTGACATATTTGGACCAATAAGCCTGGAGTAAAAGTGATGTCACTTTAGTGTCGAAGCATTTAACTGGTAAGGAGAGAAGATCCAGTGATACCTTTTTCCCTGGCACCCAGAATGGGAGTCAGAGTGGTATCCATCATCTGAATACAAGGATCATCATTAACAGAGCCCTGCCTTTCTGATGTGTGATGAACATGTGGAAATAACTTTTTGGGTGTGCCTTCACCACTGAGATTTTTTTTTTTCCACATGATACATATATGTCAGGGAATTTTACCCTCTGAAAGAACTTTGTCTCAATTCAAAGCACTGCATCATTAATTTAGATCATGTCAAAAAATTCTGTACTCTGTTGTCTAAAAGAGATGATTTTGTTTTGAAAATGTCCATGACCTACGTTACAAATTACCAGCCTTTACTTTAAACAGACTTGATATGGTTCTTGAAGAAATAAATTGTTAAAGAGAATTTTTCCTGTATGAGTCAGGCATGATAAGTTAGCCTAAATATCTATCTCAGGGTTGAATAATTAACTTTTTGACAGTTATTTTTTTATGTACATTATAGGACACATGCTAAAATAGGATTTAAAATTTAATTTAAAAAGTTAATAGATACTAATTACTTTTGTGTGCTAGTTCTGTATTTGGCCCTTTAATCTTTATTACAGCCATGTCAGGTAAGTATTAGCATTGATAGGATAGGTAGGGAAGCTGGTTGGTATAGCAATCAAGTGACTTGCATGAGGTTGCTCATTTTGAAAATAGCCAATAGATATAATGTATATCTATTCCTGTTTACAGATAAGAAAGTGACATTATTATCCTGGAGAAGGATTCTGTTTGTTTTGTTTGCTTTAGCTAAAGGATATATATCCCATTCATTTAAGTAAGGAACATGTTTAAATTATAAGATCAAAGATATAGAATTTATGCCATATCATGTTATGTTATAATCCATTTTAGGATTATACTTGCCTTCTCTGATTGTAGCAAGTATTATGATTTATGCTTTAAGAAGCATGAGCAACCTACAGTCTACTATAACTGTAGTTTGATTCACAGTTGGTTTTTGTGTATGAAATTAAGGATTTTGAAATTCAGAATTCTAAGTGGAGTCTTAGTTAATGAAAACCATTTTTGAATGAGATAAATTGAAGTAAAACAGTGGTCAGTAGAATATTGACACTAAAATAGATCTGATTCTAAAGTTTATTGAAGAGAAAAATTTGGGGTCTGTACTAGATAACTTCTTATAGCTTTCTCTTAATTGAAATATTCTAAAGAATTTTGAGGAAAGGATTTTAAAGTCATTCATCTATTTACCCATTTATTTAAAGGTGGTTTTGGTTTTCTTTTATTTTGAGGTCATAATTTCACTTTTTGAATAGACTCTGGGCTCATCATTAAGGATAGAATTTAGAGTTTTTTGGATCGAGAAAAGGCTCAGAAGTTTTATAATATTCATGTGTTTTACCAAATTTGTTTTCATTGGCTGTTAGAGGTGTAAAAGGAGGAATTTTGGAATCTACAATCTATTGTAAAGGTTTAAATACTTGTAAATTTCCTCATAGAAAAGAAGCATAACTGGTTCTAAAATCTGCACATTTTATGCTATTTAACTGTACCCAAAGCTTTCTTCTGGGATCTGTATAGCCATCTTCTGAAGGATAAGATATATGTTAGTAAAAAGATTCATTATCTTGTATTCTCAGTAACTTTGAAGTATTCACAAAATAAGGTGTGTATTTGTCTTTTGATTTGCATGTTAGGCATTAAGTCATCTAAACACTTCTGTAAATTTTTTGCACTTGATTTTTATAGCAAATATCTTTCAAATAAAATTATTCATAAACTATTAAAAACCCTAGCCTGATCTTTATAAATATGTGTTTAATAGTATGTGCTACTTTAATTATAGAATAATACCTGAAAGTAGTGAGCAAATGACAAATATAGGCGAAAATAAAAGACTTTTATCTCCGTCTGCAAAGCAAATTCTACTATTAACATGGTGTCTTTTCTATCTTTTCATTATTTATATTACTTTATTTGTTATTGTGTATATTATCTGTTTGTTTGTACATCTTAACGATTTACTTGTGTAATTGTGTAAGTGAAATCATGCAGTTTTTAATCTGTGAAGTTAGGGGGTCCACAGTACCATCTTCATTTCTGATACTAGTTGCAAGCCCAGAGCTCCCCAAGATCACTCTCAGTTTTGATAATTTGTTAAAAGGGCTTACAGAACACACTGAAGCTGTTTTACTTATGGTTATGGTTAAATTACAGCAAAATGGTAGATTAAAATCAGTTAAAGGAAAAAGTGAACGATCTGAGTCCTGGAGAGTTCCAAGCAGGAACTTTCCTACTTTCCTATTTTCTTTTCCCAGTGGCAAAAGGCAATACTAACATCTAGGCAATGATGTATAACAATACAAAGTCTTACTAACATGGAAGCTCACCTGAGCCTTGTGTTCAGAGGTTTTTTTGGGAACTTGGTCTTGACTGAACCACCTCATTATGGACCTTGGTTTCCAGCCCCTCTGGAGATGGAGCTGATAATGTGTGGCCCAAAGTCCCACCATAAAGCATGTTGTTAGTACAGAGCATCTGCGGTGGCCTTATAGCCTCACATGAACAACGACACTTCCAACAGGAAGGACATTCCTAGGGTTTAGGGAGTACCTCACAGGACTTAAGGGGAAAGGTCACACCTCACTTGAGTAAGATTAATCCTTTACCTCATAGTTTCACACTTTTATTTTATGTATTTTCTTATTATTCATGGATTTTTTTTTTCTTTTGAAGACAGTCTTGCTTTGTCACCCATGCTGGAGTACAGTGGCACAATCATAATTCATTGCACCCTTGAACTCCTGGGCTCAAGCTATCCTCCTGCCCAGCTTATTTTTTTTGTTGTTGATGTGTTGGAATCTTGCCGTGTTGCCCAGGGTGGTCTTGAACACATTGATCCTCCTGCCACGGCCTCCCAAAATGCTGGGATTACGGCACATTCTGAATTATTTTAGTTATTTTGTTATGATATATATTAAATGTATGAGAGACATAAAATACATGGTACGTATAATAATAATAAATCAAACACCCATAGCTAAAGAAAAACATTAACACTACTAAGACATTTACCCTGTATATGACTCTTTCCAATTTTATCCCCTTTCCTGTGAGAAGTAACTTTATCGTGAACCTCAGGTCATGGCATTCATATATATTAATTTAGCTAATATTTAATAATCAGCTTTTTGTGTGGTTAAACTTCAGTACTTATACAGTATGTGTAAGTTTATTCCCCTTATGCCTTTCCACACTTTTTTAAATTGACAAATAAAATCTTATGTATTTATCATGTACAATATGATATTTTGAATATACATTGTGCAATGATAAATCTAGCTAATTAGCAATTTATTCCATTATTTTTGTGGTAAGAACACTTACATTTACTACATTTTTCACAAATATGTTGGGGCATCCCCCAACGTAGAATTTATTTATAAAAAATTGTGTATTTATTCTTACATGTTTAAACTTCGATCACCTTCAAAGTATTCTCTTTTGGATGCAATACACTTATCAAGAGGCTTTTTCCACTGCTCAAAACAGTTTTTGAACTCGTTAATTTTGATGCCCTTTAAGTGCTTCTGCTGTTTTTTGTTTCACCTTTTCCACATCAGCAAAACATTTCCCTTTGAGGATTTTTTTTTTATCCGGGGAAACAAGAAGTCACTCAGGATGAGATTGGGTAAATACGGAGGTGGGGACACAGGAGTCATGCCATTTTTGGTCAAAAACTGCTGAACACTCAGCATGATGTGGGTAGGTATGCTCATAAATCACCCGTCATGAAATGGGCAAACACACTGAAAGAATCTCTAGAAAAAAAATCACTGAAGCAGAATGCAGCCTCTCACAACAATGCTAGCTAGTACCTGATGCCAATGGGTTCCTAGAACACTCACCTGGTGGGGGAGGCCTATACTACAAGGGGCCAGTCTGCCAAAAAAATAATTTCATATTTTTAGGGTCCCCCTCATACAATATATTGTGCTTAACTATAGTTACTGTGCTATAAATGGATCTCTTGAACTTATTCCTCTATCCTAACTTTAACTAATATAGCCTTTAACCAACATCTCCTCACCCCCCTCCCCACTACCCATGCCTCTGGTAAGCACTATTTTATCCCCTAATTCTGTGAGATCAACTCTTTTAGATTCTGTATATACGTGAGATCATTTAGTATTTGTTTTTCTTTTCCTCATCTTTCTTACTCAACATGTTCTCTAAGTTCATCCATGCTGTCGTAAATTATAGGATTTTTAAAAAAAAGGACTAAATACTATTTTATTGTGTATATATGTCACATTTTTATCTAGTCATTTGTTGATGGCCACTTAGGTTGATTCCATTTTTTTGCGAGTTTATACACAGTAGTGCAATTGCTAAATCATTTGGTGATTCCATTTTGAGATGCTGTGAAACTCCACGCTGTCTTCCATAACGGCTATACTACGTTACATTCACAACGACAGTGTAAGAGTTCTTTTTTCTTTACATCCTCTCCAATACTTATTGTTTGTCTTTTTTTATAATAGCAATTCTAATGGGATGAAGTGTATTTCATTATAGTTTTGATTTGCATTTCCCCGATGATTAGAGACGTTAAACATTTTTTCATATACCTGTTGGTCATTTGTAGGTCTTATTTAAGAAACGTCTTTTTGGGTTCTTTGCCCAATTTTTAATCTGATTGTGTATTTTCCTGCTATCATTGTTTGAGTTTTTGATATATTTTGGATGGTAACTCCTTATTATATGTATAGTTTGAAAATATTTTCTCTTGGCAGATTGTTTCTTCACTCTGTTGATTATTTCCTTTGTAGTAATATGTTTTGATATTTTCTTTTGGATTTTTATTGCATTTAGGGTAGACCATGAAGCTAACTAAAAACATTTTATTGTTAAAGCATATTACTTTAAGCTGATAACAACCTACCTTTAATTATAAAAAAACCTCTACACTTTAGTTCTACTATTTCCTTTATATTTTAATTTTGATGTCATAATTCACATCTTTTTGTATTGCATATTTCTTATACTTCAATATTGTAGTAATTATGAGCTTTAGTAGTTTTGTCCTCTGTTCTTCCTATGAAAGATGTAAGTGATTTACATATCACCATTATTACACTATTAGAATATTCAGAATTTGACTATAGCTACTTTTACCAGTGAATTTGCGTTTAGATGTTTTGTGTTATTCATTATCTTTCTTCTTCTTCTTCTTCTTCTTTCTTCTCCTTCTTCTCCCCCCCCTCCCCCCCCCCCCCCCCAGCCGCCACCGCCGCCATCGGTCGTGCTTGGACTGGTGGTGGTGAAATTCCTCAGCCTTTGTTTGCCTAGGAAACTCTTTCTCTCTCCTTTATTTCTGAAGGACAGATTTTTTTGGTATAGGATTCTATTGGTTGGAAGTTGTTTTTTTCTTCATTTGAATATACCATCCTGCCCTCTACTAGTCTGTAAGGTTTCTGCTAAGAAGTTTGCTTAGAAAAGAGTTCGAACTCTTTTGTGTGTTGGAATTCTTTTGTGTGTTGTTTCCCCCCTTTTTGTATTCTTGTGCTTTCAGGATCCTCTGTCTTTATCTTTAACACTTTAATTATTATATGTTGTGGGTTAGAGTCATATTTGTATTGAATCTTATTGGAAACCGTTCACCTTCCTGTACCTGGATATTTATATCTTTTCCCTGGTTTCACGTTTACTACTATTATTTCTTTGAATAGCCCGTCTACCCTTTTGTCTACTCTGTCAAACCCCAGTGACACATATTTTTTATATGTTAATGCTGTACCAGAAACTTTACAAGCTTCTTCATACCTTTTTTATTTGTTTTTATCTTTTCATGTTGTATATTTTCAAATAACCTGTCTTTGAGTTTAAAGATTTTTTTTTTTCTGGTTGATCAGGTCTACAGTTGATGTTCTCTATTGCAGTTTTTCATTTTGTTCATCATATTTTTCAGCTCTAGTATTTCTATTTAACTTTTAAAAATTTCTTCAGTGTCTTTGTTAAATTTCTTTGATAAAGTACTGAGTTTTTATTAGACTTTCTTGAAGTTCACTGAGTTCTCTTAAAACCACTGTTTTGAATTTTTGTCAGGCAGTTTATACATCTCTATCTCTAGCATATATCACCAGTACCTCATTCTTCCCTTTGGTGACATTATGTTTCTCTGATTGTCCTTGATCATTGTGGTCATATGGTCTGCACATTGGATAAGTGGACATTTAATCCATTCTTCAGTCTGTCTTTGTTTTAGAACATCTTTCAACAGTAAGTTTGTCCATCGTTTCTGACTAGACCATAGGGTGTAGATTGCTGCTACCTCTGCATTGCTAGGGAGTACTGTAAGCCCAGAAGTCCACACCCAGTGTGGCCTATGATAGAATTTGTGGCCTCTGAGGCTGGCCTAGTGTCAGACTCCCATGGTCCCTGATGCTGTTACAGTACTGGGTCTCACCAAAAGTTCATGACCTCTGTGGCCTGACTGCTACGTAGTTTCGTTTTGCTTAGTTTTGTTTGTAAGCCAAGGTCACTGCAGTTGACTGACAGTGATGCAGGCCAGAACTCAAATTTTTCTCACAATACCAATGGGTTCCTGTCTGGTACCAACATAAGTCTAAATCCTCAGATTACATGTACTGGTCTGGGAATGAGAGACATGAGGGTGTTTACAGTGGTAGGTTCATTGTTTGGAACAAAGTAAAAGTTCTACATTCACTTCCCTCTCTTTTTCCTAAGTGGGCAGTATCTCATTTTATGCTGTTTTGCCTGGGGTTGTGGGTGAGGGGTTACATGGGTAAGTAATTTTTTTTTTTACATATTCAGTGCATCTTTCTTTAGTATTATGCTATAACAAGAACTGTGATTCTCACTTTATTTTCTCTCAGTTGATGTATTTTCACGTGTGGATAGTTGTTCAAATTCACTCTTCTATGGGGGACAGATAATTACTAGAGAGTCTTACTTTACCATCCTCAGTTATTATACTTTTGTGCTTTCTAGTATCTACTGCAGAGTTATCTTTTGTAGTTTCATAAATCTCTATTATATCACCTGTATTTGGTGTGTTTTTTTTCCCCTTCTTGTTCTTGAGATGTTAAGTATTACAAACATCTGTAAACTCTAGTCTAATTATCTCATAAATTTTGGGTACAGAAAGGTGTGGATTGGTGATATGTAAACTGATGGCACTTTTGCTTATCTATAGGTGATACATGATGTCCTCGAGAATCAAGAACATAACCTTAGTCAACAAAATAAGCAGATTTTGTTTCCTAAGTTTTATAAAAAATACATGTATTCTTTGGTATCTGGGGTGATTGGTTCCAGAAGCTCTGATAGTTACCACAATCCTTAATTTCCTTATAGATGCTAAATTTCCTTATAGTTGGTTTTCATATCTGCAGGTGCTGTATCCTTAGATTCCACCTACAACAGATTGAATTTGATCCTTAGTTGGTTGAATCGGTGGATGTATGAAGCGACGGGCGCAGTGGGCTTGAATGTAGTGTCTTTGTATGGAAGTACCCATATACTAGATGACATAACAAGTTCATTAAACAAAAAAGAAACAATTGGCTATTGGTTTGGAGGTGCTTAGTGTTAAGGAATTAACATTATCTTGAACACAGAAACTTAATAATCATAGAATAAAGGGGAAACTCGTAAAAGCATTATTATATTATCCTCATATACCTCAATAACTTTTGAGAAAATCATTATAACAGTAGATATCTGAGGTATTGAGAAAAATATAAATAATGTTTAAAATTCTCAGTAATAGCATATTTTCCTGTCTGAGGTACATTTAGATAATTTTCAACAAAGATTTGTTTTCTAAAATTGGATATTTTAAGCTTTAGTTGCATGTAAAGGTGATTTCTCTAGCATATTGTATACAGTGTTTCTGAATAGTAAAGTGCTACTATTACTTGTAAATGTTTTAATGTACTGCTTAGCAGTTTTATTAAAGTATTTGTTTTCCAAACTATTTAGTAAGGCTGGAACATACATAAGCAAATAACACATGTTCAAACATATATTACATGCATGTACTATGGCTTCATCATTCTTTTTATCACAGCGTGTTGTTTTATAGTGTACCTAACTTATTTTATATTTTTTAGATCACATGAAAACTGGCACCATTCTTATTATAGGCAAATAACTAAGCATTTAAAAATTAACCTTGGATTCAGCATAATAATATGGAATTGCTGTTTAAATACTAGTTCTAAAACCATAGAAGAATATAAAATGTGCTAATTAAAGTTTCCTCCATAGTAGTTATATTAAATGCTTAAGTTCTCTTGTTTTATGAATTTATTTTTTGATTTTGTAAATATAACTACATCTCAAATTCTTTTCTTATCATATTCATTATAAAGCTTTTTTTTCTCTCTCAGCAATCTTCCTGAGCTCTTTTCGGGTGCCATATGAGGAAATCAAAATGATGATATTGGAAGTAGATGAAACACGGTTGGCAGAGTCTATGATTCAGGTAAACAAACAGGCACAGCTTAAATTCCAATATTTCATTGCAAGCTTCTCATTAAATAGAAATCTGTAAGTGAAGCAAAATTCTTTACCCAAATCATTCAACTGGAAAATCATTGCTGCATAATTAGTTTTAGCATAACTACTGCATTGCCAGGAGAGAAAACGAAATCTTCCCTTAACTGCAAACTAAATATAATGCTATCAAAATAATTACATTTCAAATATTTTAAGTGACTTTCTTTGAAAAGTAAATTGTTTAAGTTTACATTTTTGTTTTTTGTTACAGTTTCGACTAGTAATATGTTAATTTAAATTTGTTTCTATTGCACTTCTAGAATGTGTTTTTCTTAGGCTTATAATGTTATATCACTATTTGGTATAGAAGATTGAGTGACTTTTCATTTAGACTTATCTTTACCAGCAACCCTTACTTGAGTTATTTGTGCTATTAGTATTAGAGATTGTTTGCATAGTGTTCTGAATTTATTCAGAAGGCTAGAAGCATTTTTAAGTGGTTTTTATTCATTGTATTTTTTAATGCTATTATGATGCCAAAGTTACTTGTTGAATTCCATGTAAGGGATCAATTCCATGTAAGGGATCAATAATGTAAATCTTGATAGAATTTAAAGTTGGGGAGTCAAAACACAAATTAGATAGTGCGAGAATATCTTCAGTTTAACATCTTTTGTTTTGATAATGGATATCCTTAGAAAAATGTTTTTTTCTTTTTAGCAATAGAAAGAAACTAAATATTATTGGTTAATTGTGAATTCTTTGTCAAAAAGCAATTAAAATTATTGTAGAAATTTTAACTCATCAATAAATGGTATCTCTAGAGTTTATTCTGTTTTGCCTTTCCTATCTTGTCTTCTAAATGTGGTGGTACTATAACTTCATTAATGATTTGTGCTGTGAGTCTCTGAGACTCATAAACTATTTAATTAACAATGCTTCTCTAAGGTTTTTTTTTTCCTTTCACAGTTTTTTTTTCTTAACTGGAATTTTCATTTTTGTTCTTACTGATTGTATATGTGACTTCTTGCAAGGAATAGAGTCCAAGTTTCTTAAAGAAATTTTTTTTGCTTGTTAACATGTATTTTTTAGCTTAATACATGTATCTCTAATAATGAATTTGTTAAATATTTACAGAGTAGCTTTCACCTTGATTTCATGAATGTTTTAGATGATTGTGTGGTTTTTGCCTACTAGATAAAAGATGATCTATTTTTTTAAGTTCCTGTGCAAGGAACACTAGGCTTTCTATATTTCTCGGTGTATTAGTTTACTATCGCTACTATAACAACTCACCAAAAACTTACTGGCTTAAAATCTCACCAAGTTATTATCTTATATCTTTGCATAACAGAAGTTTGACGTCTGTCTCACTGCCTGCAGTTAGGCTGTTGTAGAGAGCCCTGTGTTCTTTCTGGAGACTCTAGGGGAAGAACCGTTTCTTTGTCTTTTCCAGCTTTTCATGGCTGTCCACTTTCATGACTCATGGATCCTGTTCTTCATCTTTCAAGCCAGCATTGTTGCGTCCTTCTGTTCACTTTTTTCATAGTCACATCCTTCTCACTCTATTGCTCTGTTTTTCTCTTCTGCTTTTAAGGACCTTTTGATTACATTGGGCACACCCCGGTAATCCAGGATAATAATCTTAATTTAAGGTCAGCTGATAGCAGCCTTAATTCCAGTTGTAACCTTAATTCCCTTTGCCATGTAACCTAATATTTTTATAGTTTTGGGGATTTGACATATACATCTTTGGAGCTCATTATTATGTCTTACTAAGTATGAAAACAGTTTTATGCATTTAAAACCTAAACATTTACTTTGCACATAAATAAGTTTTTCATATATTCATTTAAAAAATAAACATTTTATGGCATTTCAATTCTTATTTTTAATTTTAAAAGTATCTTCCTGATTTTACTGTGAGGAACTTTCTATTTTGAATAGGACATGGGAATGCAGCATTGTGTTGTATTATTCATCATTTTAATTGGCTCTGTTTACTGTCATGATTTTATTTTGGCCAATTTAGTTGTTTATTCATACATAACAAGAGGTCAGCGGTATGTCATTTTTATTGCCATTTTTATGTCATTTTATTACTTCTTTTTTTACCTGATTACCTTAGTCACATTAGTCTTTTCTTAATTCATTTTACAAATATCTTATGTACCATGTTCAGGGCATTGTATTAGTCTCAATAAGAGGTAGACTCCACTTTCTTAGAATTTTTAGTTCACCAAAGGAAATGACACTTATATACGTAATTGTGATACAAGATTGCGAAACTTTTAAAGATGGTTTTAGAACTAGAGAATTCATTGGGGGAGTGCCACGTGTGTGTGTGTGTGTGTGTGTGTGTGTGTGTATGTGTGTGTGTAGGCAAGAGTACTTGAAAGCTGAGTAGCTGTGGATATGGAAAAGGACAGGAGGGTTGTATGACCAGCGTAGTGAAAGGCAACTGTTCTTGCAGTAATTAATACTATGAGCATTGAGAGAAAAGCTGAGTATGTGTGGATAACTGTGTAGAATTCAACTTGACAGAAGTTTAAGATTTATAAAGGGTATGGGAAATTTGGTGAGGGGAGAGACAAAGGAAGGGCCTGTACGCTTACAAATCACAATAATATTTTAACATTAGAATGCAAAACTAATGAAGTAAAAATTTTAAAAATTTTTGATGAAAGCTTAAAATCTACTTAGTAACTAAAAATATTTAGAGGAATTTGATCATCATCTAACAGATTGCTAATGAAATTCAGAGGCCTGATGTAATAAATAACTCAGACAAGCCTTCTCTTAACTAGAATGGTTAAGAGAATATATAAATATAGTATAATATAAATATAATTGCCACTAATAATTAATTAATATAAATATAAATATAAATGCCACTAAGAGAAATTTCTATGTATGTTGGGAAATCATATGCTTTTATTGTCTTTATTCAATCTGGTAGTATTAAAAGTAAATACTTGTTCTAGGGATGATCTTAAATTGCCACTTTTTTTGGTTGTTTTTGGCCAGTCAGCAATGTTTTTGTTCAAAGGTACACAGTGAGTCAGTAACTTGTTCTGTGATATAACTGGTTCTGATATATAACATTGTCTAACACTGTTTTTAACTAATAACATCTTGGGGAATTTTTTCCCCCATAAATATATAAAGCGTGATGTCACCTTAATTATAATTTGTACTTGGCTTTGGGCTTATGCACTATTTACTGATGTTATAATTTGGGATTGTCAGCACCAATTACTGAGGATATCATCCTGTGTCTTCAGTGCCTTTTAGAATTTTATTTCAGATCAAAAAAGTTACTTTGTTTTAGAGACATTTTCAGTTTTTACTATTAAAACTATAATCCTGTTGGATAAATCTTGCAAACATTGCCATTAAAATTTCTTGATTTCTTTTCCATTATTTTTCTTGCCTTTAAGTAGGAATATGATTTCTTTTATCCCACTGAGTGAAGTGTTAAAATATGTTAGGCTTTGCCTGAAATTTCTGACATTTTTTTCCCTAAAGCTGAAATGTAATGGATCACTTTTATCCAGGTGGAAAAGCTGTTCTTTCGGTATAGGTTGCATTCTCTTTCTCAATTATACAACTAATCAAATAAACATTCAGGAGTGCTTGATTTGAATATATAATAACTCTGAGATAGAGAAAAGGAAAAGTGACTGTTTTCAAGATGCAGTCCGTGGTCCTTACGGCTTAGTATGAGGGAAGTTACCTAGAAATAAAACTAAAGATTAACTTCACTGGTTTTCTTCTCATAGTTCAGTAATTACGTTTTTTAATTTGAGAAGTACATTTAGTGACTGTATTTTCGTTTGGTTTTAATTTTTAGAACTTAATAAAGCATCTTCCTGATCAAGAGCAATTAAACTCATTGTCTCAGTTCAAGAGTGAATATAACAACTTAAGTGAACCCGAGCAGTTTGCTGTTGTGGTAAGTACTGACTTTCAGAGGGGATTTTCTTTTTTTTTTAAGAAAGCAGACTTTATTGAGAGGACAGAGACGCTCCCACAGTGGGAGGGGACCCGAAGGGGTTGCCCCCAGAGGGGATTTTATACTGTACAAAATGGGAGCAAGAAAGTGGATCATCACATATATTTACTGTCCATCTTGCTTTTTTTTAACCTAAGAATATTTGTGAGAAATCATCTTGATCTAAAATATATGTTGAAACTCTGGCCTGAAATGAGATCCAAGGGGCTCTTGAAAAACAGATATGTGATATTTCTTATGTACTCTATTTAATGACAAAATATAAAATGAAAATTGTACTCCATATTAATAAAGTAAATTTATGATTTATCTAAAGCTTTGTATTCTAACATATTGCAAGATTAGCTTTAATTTCTCACGTAATTGCTCACTTGAATTCATCTCATAGTATAGACTCTGAAATTAGAAATAATGTATTTTCTTGCCAATGAGGGTGAAAAATGAATTCATTTTAGTAAACCTTTGAGGCACCTTAAATAATCATCTTGTTCTAGCTTACTATTTTATAGAAGCTGGGGTCCAAAGAGGTGTTGAAAAGAGTTACCAATGGTATATATCAGCTGTATCACAACTTAAAATTAAGACTTTTACTGAAGTTTTCTTTTCTTTGCGCTTTTCTCTTACCATTAAATTATCATTTTTAGGTTAGTTCCATTTTGTCATCATAACAATACTTTAAAGTGGTATTTATTTATTTTTCTTCTTCAGTCATATTAACAACCTCTAAGGCAAGGATAGAATTGTATTTGATGTTTTATAAAGATAGGGTTTAGCTCTGTTGCCAAGACTGATCTTGAACTCAGGTGATCCTCTCGCCTTGGCCTCCTAAAGTGCTGGGATTACTGGCATGAATCACCACACCCAACCTGTCTTGGAAAAAAAAAAAAATTGACCAGCCATTATGATTCATGCCTGTAATCCCAGCACTTTGGGAGGTTGAGACAGGAGGGTTGCTTTTGCCCAAGGATTGGAGACCAGTCTAGACAACATAAAAAGACCTCATTGCTACAAAAAATTTCAAACAAACAGACAAGCAAAAAAAACTAGCTGGGTGTGGTGGCACACACCTGTAGTCACAGTTACTTGGGAAGCTGAGGTAAAAGGATCACCTGAGTCCAGGAGGTCAAGGCTGCAGTGAGCCCTGATCCTGTCACTGCACTCCAGCCTGGGCAACAGCGTGATACCCCAATTCAAAATATTGAGACTGATGATAATTTTTACTTTTTAACTCAGTTCTCCTGGATATTCTTTTCTCTCCAGCTTTCCTTTTTTTTCTCCTCCATTCTTTTTCTACAGGTGTGTCACCACACCCCGCTAGTTTTTTGTTTGTTTGTTTTGTAGAGATGAGGTCTTGATACAGTGCCTAGCCTAGTCTCTAACCCTTGGGCTCAAGCAATATTTCTGCCTCAGCTTCCCAAACTATTGTATTTCCTTATTTGCTTTGTTTTCTAATACCTGGTCACTTTGTCTTTCTCTTGATCCCTATTTGATACTATACTTGCCCTGTCTTTCTTATGAGAATAAATGAATAGGGAATATTTGCATTACACTTTTAAACACAGAACAGAAAGTTTATTTTTACCGTTTTTTGACTCTTGAATTAACATAATATGTAAATTTATAATTTTAATCTATTTCCTATGTACATTAAATCTGAACTGCAGGCAAGGTTATATGAAAATGCCTGTTTAACAAGTAGATTTTCATGTTGCATATCATCATAGTAAAGACTTAAAACTATTTCTGTGTTCTTGTGATTCACAGAAGACTGGGATTACATTTGCATATATTTTAGGTTTATTTAAAATAGTTGAGTTTGCCCTCTTTTGGAAATTTAGAATTCACACCAAAGAGCTATGATTTATAAACAGTATAGTTTTAGAAGTCACATATTAAAACACTATATTCCCAGATACTAGCGCTAGAGGTTATAGTTTTGATTTTGAGAGAGAGAGATGAACCACTTCTCATTTAGGACATGTCAACTCAAAAGACCTAGTATCTTCACTTTCTGTGCCAGGTCACACACGAGTGCAGATGGAATATAATTTGGAAGGCCTAATACTGTTGAAAAACATCTGCTATGGAAAATGGAAAATATGAACAACGCTTTAGTCATCTGTTGATAATAAATATGTACTCTTTTTTTTTTTTTGAGTTGGCATCTCACTCCATCACCCAGATGGAATGCAGTGGCTGCTCCCGGCCACCACAGCCTCGACCTGCTGGGCTCCGGTGATCCTTCCGTCTCAGGCTTCCAAGTGGAACTACAGGGGTGTGCTACCACGCCCGGCTAATTTTTTGATGTATTGTAGAGATGAGGGCTTGCCAAGTTGCCCAGGCGGGTCTCGAACCCAGGGGCTCAGGCAGTCGACTCACCTCAGCCTCCCAAAGCCGGGATTATAGGCTGAGTCGCCCAGCCTGGCTCCTCTTGATTTCTTAAATGGTTGCTTTTAGTCTTTACTAGGGCTAGACTGTATCTTATTTGCCTATACTCTTGAGAGAGGCTTTATGGGCTCTCAACTCAAAGTGTGAGGTATTTACCAAGCTTCTCTAATTTTTAGGGATTCAAACACCAATCTCTGTTTTTCTTTTTTTTCCCTAGCATTAAACATCTTTAGAATATCTCTTTAGTCCCCTATTGCTTTATGTTGTTTGTTTCTTTTTTGGAGTTCTGCCCTGTGTACCACTTAAGAAAAATTTGGAACCATACTTTGGGGCTCCCTGGTCTGGGGATTCCCTCTTTCTTGAATTTTGCCCGTTAACTTCCACTTTTCTGGTAACTGAATTGTTAAATGTCTCTTCAGTGAAATAAAAGCCCTTCTTTCTGATTCAGCTTTATTTTCCCATGCCAAATTGGAGAGTGTCTATAGAGAAAAAGCACCCACTTAAAGTATTTCTCTTCTTTTAACGATTTGAAGGAATTGTTAGTTTTAGGTATTTTTTGCTCAGAATTTTCATTGTTTATAGTGTGAGAGGGGAGACCTCCCCCAAGAAAACTGGGTTTTTTTGTGTGTGTGGAGGGCAGAACCCTTTGTATTACAAGCTTCCCTCACTCGATAAGTGTTCTAGGAACCCATTGACACCAGTATACCAGCTAGTGTTGTGATTGTTGTGAGAGGCTGAATTCAGCTCCTGTGAATTTTTTCTTTTCTTTTTTTTTTTTTTTTTGGAGATTCTTTCCATGTATTTGTCCATTTCATGATGGGAGATTTAGGAGTGCACCTACCCACACCAGGCTGAATGAAAAAACTCAGCAGTTTTTGACCAAAAGTGACATGACTCCTGTACCCCACCCTCCCTATTCACCCTATCTCACCTCAGCAACTGTTTTATTTGGTTCCTATATGAAAAAAGTCCTCAATGAGATATGTTTTGCTGATGTGTAGGAGGTGAAACAAACAAACAAACAAAAATGGCAGAAGCATTAAAAGGCAGCAAAATTGGTAAGTTCAAAAACTGTTTTGAGCAGTGGAAAAAGTGTCTCTATAGGTGTATTGCATCAAATGGGGAGTACTTTGAAGGTGATTGAAGTTTGAATATGTAAGAATAAATACACAATTTTTAATAAATAAATTGTGTTTTTTTGGAGGGTCCCTCTTGTACCTTGCTTATTATTGAATCTGAAGGTTATTACTTTTAAGCTAACACATTTAGCATTCATTATTTTTTGGTATGGTGTTCAGGGATTTAATTGCATTATCTCATTTATTCCCCACAGTGGTCTTTGAAGTAATTTTCTCACTTTTATAGGTAAGGAAACTGAGACATTGAAAGGATAATGAGCTAGTCCAGATCACACTAGTTGCTTATGTAGATTTGTCTTACACTTAGGTGGCATGATGCTGCTTCAATTGCTAATTTACTTTATCTAGAGCAAAGGAGGAGGAGGAGGAGGCAGAGGGTGGAAGGAGAGAGGGGTGAGAGGAGAGAGAGGGAGAGAGAAAGAGAGAGAGAGAGTGAGAAACCAAGCCTGCCAGGCTCTTACTAAGAATCCAGGGCTTGTTTTACAGTTTTTCTGACTGATGATGCCTTATGTTCATGACTTATTTTACTTCTGGTTGGAAACTGATCTCTATAAGTTTTACTGGTGATATGTGACAGCAGTGTAGGAAAAAAAACCCTAAAAAAATTTGTATATTTTTTTCTCAAAGCTTTACTTAAGAATACTAGAACACTTTTTTTTTTTTTAATTGGAGTCTCACTCTGCTGCCCAGACTGGAGTCCAGTGACATGCTCATGGCCATCGCAGCTTCGACCTGCTGGGCTCAGGCTATCCTTCCAAGTAGCTGGAACTACAGGCATGTGCTGCCACACCTGGCTTAAGGAATACGAGAATGCTTTTTTTTTTTTTTTATTTGGAGTCTCACTCTGTCGCCCAGACTGGAGTGCAGTGGCCTCTCCCGGCCACTGTAGCCTCGACTTGCTGGTCTCTGGCGAACCTTCCACCTCAGCCTTCCAAGTAGCTGAAACTACAGGTGTGCTACCATGCCCGGCTAATTTTTTGATTTATTATAGAGAAGAGGTCTCACCAAGTTGCCCAGGCGATTCTCGAACCCGCGGGCTCAGGCAATCCACTCACCTCAGCCTCCCGAAGCGTGGGATTACAGACTGAGCGAGGACACTTTTAAGGAAACACTTTTATGCCATACAGACTGTCTTTGATGTTCTTGAACTCTTTAGATAATTCAATACATATTAAATTATTTTCTATTTTATTTTCTGTAGTTCATTAATTGAACTTCTAAGACATTAATTATCTTCTAAGACATACTGCAAATATAAGGAAATTGATACATTTTAAATAATGAGAAATTGAACAAAGCAAAAACTTTGAATATAAAAGAAAACACAAGTACCAAAGTCTAAATAAGCAAATAGGAAAAAATAAGTGATAGCATTTATAGCATGCTTACTTTGTGCCTGGTACAATAAGTACTTTACACAATTAATTCCCATACCACCTCTCTGATGCAGCTTATCTTGTTACCAGCATTTAACAGATGAGGAAACTGAGGCATAGAAAAATCTAATCAATTGCCCAATGTCATAAAGCTAGCAAATAGCAGTGATGGAATTTAAAATCTGGCTATTTGGCTCTTTATTCTACAGAAATACTAATATTCAGTGAAATATTGATTAACCTGAATTCATGAAGAATGGGATGTTATTATTTACTGATTCTCTGATTAAGTTAAGCACCATTCCCATATTTTCTATTTTAACACTAGTTAAAATTTTTGATGAAAAATATAATTCCACTTCACAGGATATTCCTTAGATACTACTAAGGAGAAAGAAGGAAAACTGAAGACAAATTTTCAAAGAATTTTAAGTTTTGAGGGAAAAGAAGGAAATTATAAATCTTGGGGACTCAGAAAACAGTACCTCCAAATGAAGACCTCAGAAGCAGCCTCAAAAGCAAAACTTTTTCTCTGCCTTTCTCCTGCCCTCTTGTCTCTCAGTCCCATTATCGCTTGAGGCTAGCCATAGAAAGTAGAGTCTTCCCCAAGGTGAGCTATAGAAACCAGAACCCCTTTTTTTCCAAAGTCAGACATAAGACTTAAAACTATTACCCTAATTTTCCCTCTGTTTTATCGTCTGTGTAAAAACTGGCCATAAAGAAATTGATTGGCCCATCTTGTTTGACTGTAGGTTACATGACCCTCATTCTAGAGAGGACCCTGACCCACACCCAGAAGGAAGGAATGCTGCTTAGAGAGGCCGAGAAGAATCTAGACATACAGACTTTGTTGGGTTTTTCCACTCAGTCTATTAGCATTAGATCATATCCTTTTTGTGCAATCATATTTCTAGACTGCTGTCAGTACTTTGTTGAACCTAAGCATAAAAATGTAAAACTCCCACTGTATGTTTGGGTCTTCATTCTGAAGGCTCCCGTGTACAGAGGAGAACCCCTCAACAAGCAGAATTTATTTATAAAAAAATGGTGTATTTATTCCTACATGTTTAAACTTCAGTCACCTTCAACGTACTCTGTTTGATGCGATACACCTATCGGGACACTTTTTCCACTGCCCAGAACAGCTTTTGAACTTGTAAATTTTCATGTCTTTTAGTGCTTCTGCCATTTTTTGTTTCACCTCTTCCACATTAGCAAAACATTTCCCTTTGAGGACGTTTTTCATTGGGGGAAACAAACAAAGAAGTTGCACTGGGCAAGAGTGGGTGAATGGAGAAAGTGGTGCATAGGAGGTCATGCTGTTTTTGGTCAAAAACTGCTGGGCACTCAGCATGGTATAGGCAGGTGCATTTTCATGGTAGAGAACCAGTCACCTGTTTGCCACAATTTGGGACATTTCATCCACAAGTTGTGACACAACCTTCTCAAACTTCCAGATAAAAACTTAGGTTGACCCGGAGAATCCAATTCTGAGTGTACTATGAGGGGCCTGACCTCTAGAAGATTATTCTGTTTTAGGGGGAGTCTCCTCTTGTATACACATTAAGTAAATGAGTATGTCTTTTCTTCTATTAATCAATCTGCCTCATGTCAGTAATTTTTTAGGGAACCTTTAGGAGGTTCCCTTGGCACCTCATGGATGTGGAAGAATACTAGCTATATAGCTTGTGAAAGTTTCAAGAATTATAAAGGAATCAGAAAACTATGATCAGAACTGACTATTTGCCATCTGATCATTCATTAATTTACTTATCCTGCAGACACTTATTTCTTACACATTGTGCATGGAAACAAAGCTAATCATCACTGAATATTTACCATGTGCCAAATAATGTACTAGGTAGTTTTATGAACATTGTCACATTTAATGCAACAGCTCTCTGTGGAATGTATTATTGTTCCTATTTTCAGCTGAGAAAACTGTGGCTTAGTGGGTAGTAATAATTTGTGCATTGTCAGGGAGATAATGGCTGTGCAAGTGGCTGAGACAAGCTTTGAGCCCAAGACTAAATGACTCCAAGAGTAATGCTATAATGTTGTGGGTGCTGACCCAGGCATTGGCAGTTTCCAGAGGCTAAAACACAGTTGGACCAAAAAGAGCTTTACAATCTAGTAGGAGAAATAAGAAAACAGCAAATATAAATCTAATAGTAAAAAGAATGCAATACATATAGTAATTGAAATTTAATATTTACATCTTCAAAGGAGGGAGAGATTACTTCCAGCTGTGATCATCAAAGAAATGTTCTGGGGAAAAAAAGTCATTTAAATAAAGACCTGAAGGGCACCATATAAATGATAAACCATAACCATGTGTCCTGCAACAGCCACTTCAGTATCACTTCTGTACTTGACATGGAAATGGCTGCTTTGTGCTCTAAGGCCTTGAACACTTATTTAAACCTTTTTCAACGGCCTCTCACGCTTTCTATCTTGTCTTGTGATTAAGTATGCACATAATTTCTCTCACACCTACTTCAAAGCTGAGACATGTTTCTCAGCGGGTCCCCATGGTGGCTGGCATGGTGCCTGCAACGCAGCAGGGGTTTTGAGAAAACATCTCTTTCTTGGTGTCAGTGATGCATGTTCTCCGGGCTATCTTTCTATCTCTCTGGACTCTCCTTAGGTTCTCTTAGGCGAGAAAGTGGTGTCCTTAGTTCAACATCCTGGCATCTCCCTCTCACATAAAACCTGTTGAAGGACTTCATGAAATTTCATAACTTCAGCGACAGCCCATGTGCTGATGCATCTTCAATCAACAGATTCTTCTGAGCTCAGGATAGATTTATACAACATATCTCCATCTGGGTCATATCTCCATCAGGGATCTGTCTCAGGATTGGTTTATGCAACATATCTTCATCTGGGACAGAACTCCATCAGGGATCCATTTCAGGATTGGTTTATATAGCATATCTCCATTAGGAACTCTGATGTCAACATGTCTCAGCTGAACTCACTATCTTCCGCTCCTCCGGAGCTCCAACTCTTCCTACATGTTCTATTTCAGTGAATGTTAATGGCAGGGCCATCCGAGCACCCAGGTCGCTTCTTTCCTCTTCTTGCATCTATTCTGTCATGATGTCCTGTCACAGTTGAAGAGATAGTTCCTCAATCTCTTTGCTACCATAAATCTCCTGGCCATTGTCTGAGTTCAAACCCCACCATTATCTCACGTAGATTACTTCAGGGTCTCCTTGGCTTCAAGCTTACTCTATTGTGATCCATTTTTTATGAACTGCTGCCCAGAATAATTAAGTGCAAGTCTGAGGTTGCTACTCCCTTTAGTATCTTGGCTCTTTAGTTCCTAATGGCAGATAGGGATGACCTCTTTTCCTCCACTTTACCCCTTGCTTGTCTCTGTTTCAGACAGAGTTCCTATCCATATTGAATTGTGCTTCTCTGCATCTTGGCACATTCACTTTTCTGTGTTTTGAGAAAAGAAACCTTGCTTTCTATCTCTAAAATATAATGACCGACTCATTCTCTGGCACATTGTAAAAGCCCTATAAAGATTTGTTGAATCAATGTACAATGACCATTTGTATACCTAACCCTGAATTGTACCCCACATCTCTAAAATAAAAAAATGTGTGATAAGCAATTAAAATATCTGAGAATAAAGAATTCATCTCTCTTAATGTGAAAATTTAACTTGGTAAGTTTTGGAGCATGCTGCATGAGTTTTTACTTTATAGCAACATGTCTTTTATTTTCTAATCTTCATCACTGCTCCATCAGAATTCCCCCCAACAAAAAATAACACAAGGGTAAACCAAAATATAATATAAAATCAGGGATAATAAATAAGCAGAATTTCTCTGAAGTTTACACTAAACTGAAGCTAATGGTCATAGTTTTCTATGTAATTTACTTTTATCTTATTGGGTGCATAGACTTAGAGCCCTACAAACTGTGAACTATTTAGCATTGATGGCATTCACATGCAAGTGCTAAAATATATGTACATGATTATGACATACTATAGTTTACTTCTGTAATATTTTTTGTAATATCAAATACTGCTCTATGAACATTTTTTGTTTTACATACATTTTTTGTTTTGATCCTTTGTGAGAGAAAAGGACCAAATAATCAACTCGATTGCCCTGTGAAAAACTTGTATAAAATATCTATCTATCTATCTATCTATCCAGTCTGTGTTATTCTCTCTGTTATGCAAATACACTATTTAAAAATAAGAATTGTTTAACCCCTCCATGGGATTACTAAAAATTCTGGATTTGTCTTGCTTTTGAAAACACTGGACTTCCATGTTAGAATTAATGTACTACCCACAGAAGTTCTGGGCTTTGTGGTGTGGGATGCAAACCTTAGGCAGCATAACTGATCTGCAAAGATTGCTTTGTCAGTACCTGTGATACTTCAGTTCTGACACAGGGATGTGAATGTTACACACCACCCACTTATCACAAGAACTCTCTTCTCAGGAATATAACCTAAGTTTATGCTTTTAAATGGGTTATTATTTTTTTGAATTGCAAAGCTAGTTCTATCCTTAATTCATCTTTGTCAGCATTTCTGTGCCTGTTGAAATCATGAAGGTGAAATATAAGAGCATAAGGAGATGATAGGGTTCTCAGGAAAACCCATGGGTGAGATGTTACCCCAGCATTCAAATATATGTCAGAGACTGTATACTATTTCCTCAGGCATATATTAGATGTTAGGCTCATGCTCCATTTGCTTATGCTTGCCAGCTGCTGTTGGCATGAATTCTACACCTCACCTCAGCCCCAGGGCATCAAAACTTTGTTAAATTAAAAACAGCCACTGATAAATAATGTAGACACCTTGAAAAAAGAATGTATTCATTTCTTATTGATAATAGTACACATTAATGTCTTCTTTCTATTTAATTCCATTAATGTGACACGGTATAGAAAATGTCTGGAGAAAAAAGAAAACGTAAATAAGGTATGATATCCTTTAATCTTAGAAACTGATGAGATATTAGAATTAATTTAGATGACTTAACCCTCTTGGCCCAGTGTGGAGATCCTTTCTGATAAACTGAATTGTGAGTCCCCTGACTTATGCTGAAAGACTCCATTGATGGAGTTGCTGTATCAGTTGTGTTACAGCTCTAATTGTTTAAAAAATTTATTTTCTGTTTATTTTCCTTGTTTCATTGTGCTGGTTAGAATCTATAGTACAAGTTTGAATAAAGGGGGTGATATCAGACATTTTTATCTTTTGTTTGAAAATATTGTGAGAAGAAAATCATGTTGTTTACTGTGTGGGTGTTTTAATCCTGCTATATGAATGCTGTGATAATTGTGTTGCTTTAAGGTATAGTTGAAAATTGAACCATATTGTGGATTGGGTCAGAGAGTAGGAAGAGAGACCTTTAACTGGAGAGTAGAGCAACTTAGTTTCTCTTGAGTTGGGTTAGGGAAAATGGTACATAAGCAGGCTAGAATTTAGGAATTGTGAAGGGTCAAAGAGAAGTGTCTATGAAGTTGTGTTTGTTCTTGGAGGCCAAAGTATAGCTAATTCCTCAAATCATGTGGAATGAGAAGGGCTTGGGAGTTCTGAGTACAGGCCAGCTATCCAGCTATGTGACCCCAGAACCTTGGGTTTCTTCCTTTCCCCAAACCTCCTTTCTTCTTTCCAGTTGGGATCTCACTCTATCTCCTAGGTTGGAGTGCAGTGGTACAATCTTGGCTCACTGTAGCCTTGACCTTCTGGGATTAGTCCACTTTCTGGGATTATGACTGTAGGTACACACCACCATGTCCGACTTATTTTTAAACACTTTTTTGTAGGGACGAGGTCTTATTGGGTTACTCAGGCTGATCTGAATCCCTGAACTCAAGTGATTCCTCTGCCTCAGGCTCCCAAAGTGCTGGGATTATAGGCATGAGCCACTATGCCCTACAGTTCTTCTACTTTCTGATCATTGTTCCTCTGTCATCATTTAGTATTTAATAAAGTCTTATTGAAAGCTTTAATCTGTCAAAACTATGCTGTAGGATGCTAAGGAAAAAAGAATTTTGTCCAATATTATGCATAAAAGTGAGATGTTTTAAAATGGGAAGAGAGGACCCCCAACCTGCATAATAAATGCAGTTGGCAAGAATAGTAAAGAACTTTTAGTGGAAGGTAAAACTTAGGA
>CAUYQG010059525.1:0-10496 GCA_963574415.1 Tarsius wallacei | reverse complement strand
GCGCCTTGGGAGGCTGAGGTGAGTGGATTGCCTGAGCCCGCGGGTTCGAGACCCGCCTGGGCAGGCGAAACCTCATCTCTACAATAAATCAAAAAAATTAGCCAGGCGTGGTAGCGCACGCCTGTAGTTCCGGCTACTCAGAAGGCTGAGGCGGAAGGATCGCCAGAGCCCAGCAGGTCGAGGCTGCGGTGGCCGGGAGCGGCCACTGCACTCCAGTCTGGGCGACAGAGTGAGACTCCAACTCAAAAAAAATCATACCACAAAAGAAATGAGCTTGTTTACAGTGATAAATCTGACAGTCACTATAGTTACCGTTTTGAAATACTTTACTTAGTATACTTTTTTAGTGTAAAGCTTCATGTAAGACATGTAAAAAAATTTTTTTTTTAGTTTCACAAATTAAATAGCAGAAACTTTTATGACCAAATACTATACACTTATAATTTAGATGATTATTTTTAAGTTTATGCCAGAATTTATAGCAGTTTGGATAAATGGCCAGTTCTCACTAGAGTTGTTCTATATAAGTAAATTTTGCATAACGTGAATAACCACTCTATGTCACAAAAAATCTCAATAAATCCTTGTGTTGGTTACTTCTTCATGTGTAAACCTTACAGTTTCTAAATTTAAATCTAAGATACTGTGGTCATATTTTACAAAAAGAATTTACAAGATTTTAAAATGTCACAAAGAAAAATTAGTGACTAAGTGGTTTTTCACAATTTGGTAGCCATCTTTGAAGAGAAATCCACAGATTTTTAAAGCTTTAATTTGATTTCACAAAAATTTAGTAAGGACAATCTAGTTTAACAAGTTATCTTTAAAATTCAGTTTCCAAGGCAACAATCATAGGTCTCTGTACATTGCTTTTTTTAAAAAAAATCATTTTTGTAAATTTAGTTACTGCAACATCAAAGGCAAGTATTAAATATAACTGCCTTACTTTTATCTTTTATCAGACTTTTTGAACAAGCTCACTTCTCTCTCTTCAACGGACTGATACCAGATCCCTAGTATGCTGTCTGTCAAGTCCACAAAGCTTAAGAGCAGATAAAATACCAATTTTCAAAGTGGCTTCCTGGGAATCCAGCCTGCTGTGTGCTTGTAAGAGCATACCAGGATCCAGCCTAATGTATGTGAATAAAATAGCAAATCTCCTTCTTCCTCACTCCTTATAACGTCATCACTGACTCTAGCAAGGGGAAAGAGAATAGGCTCTTACCTGCACATTTCACTCCCTGAGCAATGAGACCCCACATGAAGTTGGCACAGTATTCACACCAGTGTGGCCCTCTGAATGTATGGACCTGAAAAAAAAGAGAGGCAAAGTCAGAGAGGTGAAACATGGATGAGGAGATGCATATCAAAGCAATACTGGATAGGCCACAGTTGTAATGAAGAGGGAATATGGCTACATTTAGAAGGACCTTGGTTTAGTGGAACTGACAAGCAGTTAACATTATTTTCAGAGCTTGATTTCCTCTGTTTTAGAAATGACATGAGTCAAACCGATATTCTGTAATTTGCCTCTGAAAACAATTTCTGCAGTGGAATTTTCCAAAGGGTCCTTAGGCACAAGCAGCCTCATCTATATGTTATAGAACTACTGGCATCTCTATGTACAATGACATTTCTACAGTACTATGACATGAAAAGGACAAGAAGCAATATAGAGCTTATCTTAGGTCTTAGGTCTTGTCAGGATATTTTCAGACAATCTACTTCTATGATCACAAGTAGGGTCATATGTTAAATGTGACACTTATTGACACTCATTCTATTGTCATAAGAGAATCATCAAAAAGGTTCAATTTCTGCTCAAAATATTTAATACTTATTATGTTAGTAAAGAAAAAGACTACACTTTAGAAACTGTAGAAGCTACAGTTCATCAGACACCTTGTTTAAGTATAGTAATTATTCACTAAACATTCCAGCTCATGAAGGTTCTACTGTACTGAATTCCATTTTCCCCGAGAAAGGACTACCCGAAGAAGAAAGGATTCAAGTGTAAAGATACCTATACACTTGGACGTATAGGAAAGAGAAGGCATTCTAGCTTAACTCATATGAAATAATATTAGTAGAACAGAGAAGCAATGAATTCAAACTCCAAACATTAAAGAATAAAATTTAAAAATCTTTAATGATATCAGTAACAATTTAAGATTTCTGAGAAAATATTGGCTGAAAATGCATCAAGAAATGAGTAAAAAGAAAAGAGAGATGGCACAAGGAAGTCACTAATCTGTATCAAATGAGATTTACTTGAGATCATTTCCTATACATGTACCTTCCTCCTGCAGAAAACTGAGTGAAAATCACAAATCATGACAGTTTGACTCCAATATAAATATCTGTCAAAACAGCTGTTGCAGATAATGAAATTCACAGCTAAGACTGTCATTTTTACAACTGCTATATTAATATATTGTATAGGTCTTAGAAACCAAGTAAATAAATTTTAAAATATACATATAAAACTTATTTCTTCAAACTTAAGGTGCCATGAATATAAGGCACAACATATATTTCATTTAGAAAAACCATGCCAATTAAATCATGACAAGTCATTGATTATAAGATAAATCTCAATTTCAGAGATATTAAAATATAAAATAACATGTACATACAAGAATCAATGAAATATAGTATATCACCATTCAAAATACCACACTGGCCCAAATATCTACATAGAGCTGCAATGAATAACCCCAGGGTTCAGCCAACGTAGGTGTGTGCTTGTGACTCTTGGGTATTGTCAACTGAGCTTGAGTACAAAATGTTATGTTGACTTTGAAAAGTAGGCTATTATCCCCTCTACATCTTTTATGGCAAAGGGTCAGGAATGCAGACAGAGTTGGTTTTGGGTTATGAATGACGTTCACAGACTGTAAACTGAAAGTATTTCCTGAAGTTGCTGAAGCAAAGCCCAGGATCAACATTCAGATACTCTGTGATATTCCTGTGTTCTTCAGAGTAAACAAAACTGGATAAAATATGCATATATTGCTGCACTCTGATGGGAATGAGTGAGGTAGAACAGCACTGATTCATAAAAAGAATTATGTAATAACGAAACAGCAATAGAACTGTGAAGTTACTTTTAGAGAAAGTCTGTGCAACGCAAAATGGCTTATAGGTTGCCAGGTCTCAGGATAATCAGTATCACTTACTTGGTAAGGTGAATAAAAATGGAATAAAAGTACGAAGGAAGTTCTAGGAATTATTTTGTTATTTCATGTTATCTTGTGATAAAGTGTCTGAAAATTACATTGGGAGAGCAAAAGCAGAGTGCTTCTGTTACAAAACAAAAAGGCTTTTGGCAAACAGCATTGACTACCTTTGATGTTATAACAAAACCGACCCCCCCCACTTTCCTGCAGCAGTAGTGAATGCGGCATTTTGAAAAGCTTGAGGCATTTCTTCATATTACGCGTGTTGAGAAGGTTTAAACTGTCCGAGCAGGGCCCGTGTTTGTCAATGAAAGGATCACACATATACCTCAGAAAACAATCTTTAGAAAATTGTTATTCATACATTTCATTCTTAGACAGCTTTTTAAAACAAAGGCATCCTGAGTCATTTGAGGCTTTTTAAAATTTTAAACATTTAGAAGGCTTACGTAGCTCTCCATGAGACTATTATAGAAGTAGGCCTTGCAGCACTGGTGGCTTACTAAACTTCTATTTGTATAACATGACTTAACTAGGTTCCCTTTTGAATTTTTATTTCTAAAATCCATATTTCGTAAGTTTTCTTTGTGACCTCTGTAACTCTATAACACTGGGTTGTATTTGTAAAAAATTGATTACTGTAATCTGTTGATTTTTTTTATTCCTCTAGAGGCAATCAAGATGAATTAATTATTCATTAATTAATCATTTTAATTCATCCATAAGCATTTATTAAATGGTGACCTATACAAAGATGAAAAGCATATGGGTTCAAGGAATTCACAGGGGGTTTCTTCTGCTTAACAGTGTAAAAATGCTCTAATTAAAGTGTTTGCAAAGGGTGAGGGAAGGTGGGGGGAGGGAAACTACTCAGGCTTAAGATGCGACCCATGAGCCCAGGTCTCCTCCAGGTAAGTTGATCAAACCTAGGAGGCAGAAAGGCCTGTGGTGTGTTCGGGCGCGCGCGCGCGCGCGTGTGTATGTGTGTGTGTTTGAGTGAGTGCATTAGGAAGGGCTGTTTCAAGAAAAATAAAAGGCACAGAGCATGAGAGAAACAATGTGGTGTTCAGGGAATTGCAAGACGTGCAGTCTGGGCTGGGGAGGGAACAGCCTGCCTGGCAGGAGATATAAGAGGCAGACATGATATATACTTTTCCATGCCTGCAAATGTATATTCTGTCCAGAGAGCAATGCAGGGCCACTGAAGATTGTTAAGGAAAGTAACACAATCAAGGGGGCAAGGCTGGAGGACAGACTAGGTAGGATGCCATGGCAGGCGCCCAAGTAATAGATGATACGGATCTGAACTCGGCAATGGTAACTGAGAAAGGAACAAACTGAATTGCAGTTATTCAGGAGGCAGAATCAACAGGGCTTAGTAACGAATTGAATCAGAAGTGAAGGAGAGAGGAAGGACCTGACCCAACCATTAGGTTTTAGGGCCCAGCAACTGGCAGAGAATGACATCAGTAGAGAGCAAAAGTAGAGAGACAGGTTTGGGAGTCAGGTGGGGAAAAGGGAAGGAAACAAATTCCTGGGAATCAGGCCTGGGAGGGATCAAATGGAGATGGAACTCAGCCCAGCAATTAGCTTTGAGAATAGGAAGATCCCTTTCCCCCTCCCTGGTAAGAGGAGAGGGTGGCTGTGTGTGAGGCAGGTGAGGTGCTGGGGTCAGGAAGCTCAGGGAGTTCATCCCTCACAGGCTGTGGTCTGTGTGCATCAGGAAGTAAGTTCAGTTCTGAAGCAAGTGGGGAGTTTGGGGACTAGGAACCGGAGTTGGCCAGTTCAGAGAAAGGCTGCTGAACCTGAAAGCAAGATTCTCTCCTTGACACTAAACAATGACACCAGCCAGTGTCAAACACATTAAAGAACAAGTGACAATATTCTTTTAAAATGGGTGATTATGCTTTATCTAAATGTTTCGCTTTATATGCAGTTTTATGTACCAGTGAGGTTTATATCACATACTTTACCAACTCACAAACGACATAACGTAGAATAGCTCTTCGGTTGTACTGCTCTACCCAGTATGATGGAAACAGAAGCTGCTTCCTGCAGATAACTTTACAGCCATTGACATCTGCAGACAATTTTGTTTACCAGATATGGCCATATTTTAATTACCTGTTTTTAAAATGACAATCAAAATATAATAAATAAGAGGTCAAAAGTTGCACCTTGAAGACTCTTTCTGCTTAGGAGGGTGCTAAGAAAAAGCTAGAAGGGAGTTAGTTATGGGGGGAAAGGAAGCCTGGAGTGACTCACCAAGGAGGAGCCCAAGCATGGGCCTGAAGCCCAACATCACAACAGAGAGCAACTTTTGTCTAGGAATGCACTACATGTAGTAGACATCCCCTAGTGATCTGCAACTGATTCCTTCAGTGATAGTGTTTGATAAGACAGAATTCAAAAGAATTAAAAAATCAGTTTTAGCATAGAAGAACATTATTACTAAAGTCAGAAATGGTCTCAAGAAAAGCAACCTTTTAAGTGGGCCACAGAAATTTATGGTAGGTCCCTTCCAAAGCGTCTGGTCAACCTGACAAATGAAAGTGACAGAGTAGCCGGGCTCGGTGGCTCAGCATGTAATCCCGCGCTTTGGAAGGCCGAGGTGAGTGAATTGCCTGAGCCCGCGGATTTAAGACCCGCCTGGGCAACTTGGCAGGACCTTGTCTCTACAACAAATCAAAAAAATTAGCTGGGCATGGCAGCGCGCACCTATAGTTCCAGCTACTTAGAAGGCTGAGGCAGAAGGATTGCTGGAGCCCAGCAGGCCGAGGCTGCGGTGGCCGGGAGCATGCCACTGCACTCCAGTCTGGGCGACAGAGTGAGACTCCAACTCAAAAAAAAAAAAAAAAAAGAAAAGAAAAAGAAAGTGACAGAGTAAACGCCATTAATTATACCTTAATGAACAAAGGGCAAAACCAACTAGTTCTGAGGTCCTCTTTTCTTTTGCAAATGAAAAGAAGACAACTCTATTACCACCACATTTGAGATTGCTTTAAACCTGTGAACAACTCCTTTCAAGTTAATCACTCTGTTAAAACAGAGTTGAAGGACTGCATCAATTAATGGAAACCCAATAAAGTCTTATCAGTGAAGGCACTGGTCAGAACCAGACTGAAAGAGACAGACATGGTAGGAGAGGGGGGCTACTGAGGGGCCCTTGTGGCACAGGCCAAGTGTCATGTGTCTCCTGGGCCTTGCTTGACCTAGGTAAAAACTGAAGCCATTGTCAGTAAGACCTGTATTATTCCATACAGAAACAAAGAAGCCTGCTTCTCACCGTGTTTATAGCATTCACATCTCTAGTTAGAATGAAAGTAACCAAAACAGTAAAAAAAGGAACCTGTACTATAGGAAGATATTATAAAAATTCACCATTATCTTCATGATTCCTTCCAAGCCAAAGCCGGCTGCAAATGTAAGCCATGTTGGAGGTGATACAAACATTAGGGGAAATGAAATTTTGTTTGGGAAAGTGGCAATGACATTTCAGCTGCAGCCTTTCACTTGGAAGGCTCTGATGAGTCAGTTCTCCAGCATGGTACTGGGCGAGGAGGGGAGAGAACAGATAAGGGAAAGGAATGCTGGTATTCCCTGCCCCCCCCCCCCCCAATCCATTTTTATGTTTAGAGCAACTAGAAAGCCCTCTTTTAAGTGACCAGAGTTTGTCTCACCAAGTGGCAAACTTTTTGATCCATATGGTATGAAATTTAGACTCTGAACACCAATTTTACTACAGCTAAAATATTTTGACTTATACTATTAAGCCATGAAAAGTGAATGTGTAACACTGACTATTATCAGTAGCAGTAAATACATAAAATTGTGCAGGAGTTTTCTGTTAAAAAAAAAGCAGCAGGGGTACTTAAAATAGGAGTGTCTTTAGTATCAAGGCAATAGCTTCTTGCTTTGTTGAGTTAAATCTAGTCAAAACTACTAGCCACCTTATAACTTTCGAAGACTAATCTATAACCAAGAGATCTGGGCACAGTTAAGCCACGAGCACTGATGTTATGCCATTCCTAGTCTTCTTGTCCTGATGGGATGGACATATAGTGTGGTGGCCAAAACAGGAAAGGAAGAAGAAATGTACCAGGGACTTGCTGAAACATAGCTTTAAGTGCCTGGAGCTGGAGTGGTTGGAGCTGCTAAGTGCCTGGAATAGGAGGAGGGGGAACAGCTACTACCCAGCAGCAGAAAGGAGTGAGGAAGGCACTTGGGAACTGGAAGAGGCCCAGATGCTATGACAGCCTCTACAGCTAGCTGCTACAGAGATGACCACACAGGGGAGCATTTACAGGGTCTCTGTGAGCCATGCACTTAACTACACAAGTAGTGAACACAGCTAGAAGCATCACTTTGAACAGATGACTAACAACAGAAAAACTGGTGGTCTAATTTCAAGAGTGAGAAAATTATTCAAAATTAAGGGAAATACCATAAAAGCCTACTTGACACACTGGCCCTACCACAAATAAATGAAGCCTCTTTAAATATGAGCAATTACTACAGAAAAAAGCTGATATAATATGGTCAGACTATAACAACACTAATTTTATTTTACTATTAGAACAATTACTAGGGCAATATAGTAATTAGTTCTGCTCCCACATGAAGGACATTATAAAAAAGGTTTTTTATTAACTGGTGTACAAAACAATACTTTAAAATAGACATATGCAGAAAAAAGAATGAATTGTTATCAACTGTACTCATAAAAATACATTCACCATAATTCAATATAGGATCTTATTAACAGAGCTTACATTTCTTTATGGCTTCCTTCATGATCTACCCATCTCCCCTTCCCCCAGTCACTAATATATCTGTGAGGGAGAAATAGCTCTAAAATTCCATTGGAGCTAATGCCCAACTTGCATAGAATCATTACAACCACATTAATGTTATACAACACAATTTCTGGTGTCAGTGTTTTGTTCTAAGCTGAAAGAGCGGCCCAATGTTCTACTCTAAGTGAAAGCATGGCCAGTGGCACAGAACCATCAGTTTGAAACCCAGGCTGAGGAAGTGGAAATAAATACCAAAGTTCTCAAAACAATTCTTTTATTTTTTGATTATGCTACAAAGTACAGATTGCTTAATAATAATATAACAATAAATATGGCCATTAATTCTAAATCACTTTCCACTTCAAAATAAGGATAAAGTATTATAGAACCCATAATTTTTAATTACTAAGCTTCTTTTTTATAAGATTAGGAAGCAACTTTCTTTTTAACTTCTTTTTCTCTGATAGTTTTACTTCCAAACTGAATCATGTTCAAAGTTTAAAAATGTCAAATGCCATAACCAAAAAAACACTTCTACTTTGAAAGTTAGTTTCATTACTTAGATGAATGAGTTTGCATTCAAATGTCAGTAGTAAAAAACCAACAGAGACTCAACACTTCAAAATACCAATCTCCTAAAGTTATGTTATGTAGGTGTAACAGCAGAAGAAAATAAATAAACCAACTTGGTTGTGCAACAAAAACTACTTGAAGTCCACAGCTGAGAGACAGAAAAATCTCTATACCCATTATTACCGACAGGTAAACTGAACAATGAAAAACAAAAAAGCTTCAGCTCAATTCACATTATCTTGTGATTCACAATTCCTTGAAGTCAATTCTACACTAATAGAACATTTCCACACAACCAGGTTTCAATTTCTCTTTGGCTTGGTTGTAAAAGTGTCATCTAAAGAAGTACTGTTAACATACATTACAACATGAATGACAGTATTGCTGTAATATACTAGGAAAAAGGATTGACTAAAATGCACAGGAAGTTACTAAAGTATGCGGTTAAAACCTTTTAAAGCCCTAGTAAAATAAATCCTGACTTTCTCAATTTTTTTTTGTATTTCACTGATTGCTGCTCTTATTTTTAATATTGCCTTCCTTTGAGTAGCTGGTCTAATGGGTTCTTCTTTTTCTAGTCTCTTAAAGTGGGAGCTTACTTAACACATTAAGATCTTTTATTTTCTTTTTTAATATAAGCATTTAATTGTATCCATATCGCTATAAGCACCATTTTAGCCACATTTCATGAATTTTGACATGCATTTTCTTTTCAATCAGATCAAAATATTTTCTAATGTATCTTGTGATTTCTTCTTTAACCCATGAGTTATTTAGTAGTACAGTATTTTAATTTGTAAGTATGTGAGAAAATTTTCAGATATCTGTCACTAATATATATATATTTTTAAGTCGGAGTCTCATGTCATCACCCAGGCTGGAGTGCAGTGGCACATTCACGGCTACTGCAGCCTCAACCTGTTGGGCTGAGGTGATCCTTCCGCCTCAGTCTTCTAAGTAGCTGGAACAAAAGGGACACGCTACCATGCCCGGCTAATTTTTTGAATTATTGTAGAGATGAGGTCTCGCCAAGTTGCACGGGCTGGTCTCGAATTCGTGAGCTCAGGCAATCCTGTCACCTCAGCCTCCTAAAGTGCTGGTATTACAGGTGTGAGCCACTGTGCCCGGCCTGATTTTCAAATTTAATTCTGTTGTGGTAAGAAGATATATTTCATATGATGCGATACTTTTACATTTACTGAGTCATGTGTCACTTAACAATGGGGACATCTCTGAGTAACATGTCATTAAGGCAAATATTTTTACAATGTATTTACTCAAATCTAGATGATATAAGCTACTACATACATACCTAGGCTATATGCTATAGCCCACTGCTAAATTTTAGGCTACAAACCTGTACAGCATGTTACTGTGCTGAATACTACAGGCAATTTTAACACAGTGGGAAATATCTGTGCACCTGAATGTATCTAAACAAAGAGAAGGCACAGTAAAAATATGGTTTTGTAATCATATGAAACCACTGTTGTAAATGCAGTACTTTGCTGACTAAAATGCAGTTATGTAACAGGTGGCTGTACTTGTTTTATTGCCCAGAAAATGGTTCTATCTTGGTGAATCTTCCACGTTCACTTGAAAAGTACATGTATTCTGCTGTTGTTGAGTGAGATATTCCATAAATATCAATTGGTTGATACTGTGTTTAAGTCTTCTATAAGATAGATTTTCTGTCTATCACCGAGAGAGAAGGATTGAAAACTCCAACCGGAATTGTGAATTTGTGTCTTTCATTTTCCACTTAGTTGTTGCTTTACATATTTTGAACTTATTTGGTACATATGAATTTTTTTTTTTTTTTTTTTTTTTGAGTTGGAGTCTCACTCTGTCGCCCAGACTGGAGTGCAGTGGCCGCTCCCGGCCACCGCAGCCTTGACCTGCTGGGCTCCGGCGATCCTTCCGCCTCAGCCTTCCGAGTAGCTGGAAC
>CAUYQG010059517.1:0-21153 GCA_963574415.1 Tarsius wallacei | reverse complement strand
AGCCGGGCTCAGTGGCTCAGCCTGTAATCCCGCGCCTTTGGGAGGCTGAGGTGAGTGGATTGCCTGAGCCCGCGGGTTTGAGACCCGCCTGGGCAAGCGAGACCTCATCTCTACAATAAATCAAAAAATCAGCCGGGCGTGGTAGCGCGCGCTTGTAGTTCCAGCTACTTGGAAGGCTGAGGCGAAAGGATCGCCGGAGCCCAGCGGGTCGAGGCTGCGGTGGCCGGGAGCGGCCACTGCACTCCAGTCTGGGCGACAGAGTGAGACTCCAACTCAAAAAAATAAAAAATAAAAAAATAAAAAATAAAAAATAAAAAAAAGTGAAGCTATTTACCCTAGGAAGTATGTCAGAGAAGGAAGTATAGAAATAAAGAAATGTGTTGTGGCTAGAATCTTTGAAGAGAATTTTAGGGGACTGGTTTAAAGTTATATTTGCATAGCAAACATAATTTTTACTTTGACAGCACGTTTATATGCAGTTGCTGGAAGGAAGCGTGGCTTTCCAAAGTCAACTTGATGTTGCCTTTGGTGAATGGTTAATTTAGATCATCACCCTGGGAGTCACCTAGAGATCAGAAAAATACAGATTCTGATCCAGTATGCCTATGTTGGGCCCTAAGAGTCATCATTTCTTACAAGCTCCCAGGTGATGTTAATGCTGTAGTTCCATGAACCATACTTTGAAAAACAAGGATTTGTACAATATTTTCTAATCTATCAAGTATAGAATTAAACCCCAGTCATATTCTGCATATTTTTATTAAAACTAAAAGCATATTAAGATATACTTTCAACTTTCAACTATTCTGAGTTTTTTTGGTATATGCCACTATTTTCTATTTTGGTCCAAACAAAACAAAGTCAACACAATTTGATTTGGGGTTATCTCATCTTAAAAGAAGGTAGATATTTCAATTATCTTACCTACTATCTAATATAAAATTTTAAATCCATTTTTACATTATTTTGTAAGAAAAAACATGCATTCTTGCTGTCTGAGATGTGATTTTTCTTATTCTGGGAACCAAAGATTACTCAATTCACTGAGATTGAATAGAAAATATTTTATTGCTTGAAATTTGACGATATGCCCTGTCAAGGGCAAACTTAAGAGCCATGAGTTTCTAACTGTATTACTACTGTGTACCAGAGTGATTTGTAGAGCAAAAGAAGCAAGGTACAAAAAACATCTCTTAGAGAAGAAGTATTTCACAACTTAGATTCCCGCTTCAAAATGGTGACTCTTTCTCCTCACTGAGGGTCTATGTGACTTTGGGCAGCAGACACGGCTTAGCCCTAGCTTTCAATACTAATAATGTCTGAAGGCCCAAGACAGCTAACCTGTCAAAGACCAATTTTTGTGACTGCACAAGAATTCACTTTGGTTACAAACATCTTTAATAATTTTTTTGCTTTTAAGCTTTCTATACCCTCTCCAACCCCAGGTCCTATACCAGTCCCTATTGGCTCTGCTGAGAAGAATGGAATCTGGGAACCAAGGTCAAAATCAAGAGTGGGCTTTGTTTAAGAGAATGTGTGTATGTGCATTTGTGTGTGTGTAAAATGTAAACACCTCTCTCTTGGCTTCCGTTGATTTTGTTGCCTTTCTTGCAGCTTACCCCAGGAGCCAAAATTGCTCTAGAAGGCAATTCCAAAATGATAGCTCTGCCCTTGTTTTTTACTTATGTGCAAGCATCTCACTTGCCCTGAGTTTCTGCCTGTGTTTTTGAATATGACATGCCTTTTGGGTGAACCATGATGTTAACTCTCTTGGGCCCTCATTGCTTTCCTGACTGTATATTCAGGTTACCTTCTGTTTTAGGAGCTTGTTTAATTGGATGTTTAGTCTGCACTCAGCACCCACAGCTACCTACCCCATCTCTGGCTCCTGTTGAGGCTCATTGGCCAGGCATTGTTCACATTCTTACCTGTTTGGCCCTGCTTCTGTGAAAATTGCTGGCACTTGCAAAAAAAGACAGAGTGATATAACAGAGACACCATGAGAACAAAAAAGTCTGTCAACAAAGTATCACCACAACCTACATTAAGTTTTACCAGCAACATAGAGCTTTAGTAACACAAACTATCTCCTTTTTAAAGTATCACATGACAAACAAGTTCCTTTTTACTATAAAGTAATGACAATTGTTTGATATTGGCCATTGGGTTGATCATTAGTGCAAGTAGATAGAATCCTAAAGTGTAGGTTCAGCCATCAGCCTTACTAGATCGATGACAGAAACAGAGATTCTTACAATGGGTAAGAGACTGTGGCTTGATAACTCTCTTTACACTCCCTTTTCTTGCCCTGAGATATTTTGATGACACATCAGTTCTCAATCAGGATACTGAGGACAATACTGGAGCTGGAGAATTAATGCCGATAGCATAATCTATAGGCATAAGGAAGAATCTTGTGTATGTGTAACTATTTTTTAAATGTATAAGAAAAGTATGTTCTATTTTCATTGATTTTTGGATGCAAAGCTGAAGCTATTGAAAAAAAGAAAATGGATTCAAATATGTTTTGAATAATCATTTATTCTAAAGCATCTGGCAAACATAAACTTGGAAGTATGGAAGAACCTCCATGTTAACATGGCCACTTTCCAAAGAACAGTAAGGGGCATATATTTAAGAAAAACAACACAAAAAAGCACAAACCACATTCATCTGCCACAGAAGTAATGACTGCAGGAATCACAAAGAATGGTGATAATAAGTAGAGGGTTATGCCTTTAAGTACTGCCAGTGAAATCCAATTTAATTAAATGAGGGTTTAATTATAAAAACAAAGATGACTTTCACTTCTATTTTTAATTTTATGGATGAAAAGTAAGCCATGGAAATATGAAGAAACCAAATAAAGTCATCAAATAACTTAAACTCTATTTTTTATCCTGGTTTGTTGGGGGCTGGGAAGTAGGAGAACAGAGGACCATTTGGCAAGCAACAGATAAATATAAGCAAACTGCAAGTCCTTGTTTTTGCCTTAAGTGGCAAAATGCATGATGAAGACAAGACTGAGAGAGTCTGAGTTGATAAACATAAAGGCAATTACTGTTTTTATTTATTGGCTTCTAAAGCATATCTTGCTCAATACAAGGTGTTGTGCTGCTGGAAAGCAGAAAGGCTATTAAAATCCTGAAGTAGAGACGTTCGTTCACATAATTACATGCATACATGCAAGATTCTTTTTTTCTGTCTATAGTCAACGCTTTGGGCATTAACTCTTCAACTCCTGTATAGTCTCCAGTATCCTGATGGGGAACTGCTGTGTCATCAAAGTGTCTGAGGACAAGAGAAGGAAGTTTAAAAGGAATTTCCACGCAGAAAATCTTTTCAATTACTTCAGAAAAGAAGGTATCATATGTATTTCATGAGCCATCTCTATGAAAGAGTTTAAATAAAGATTACAGTTCCAAAATGAATGCTATACCATGTGCCAAGATGGTAATGATATGTTGAAACTGAATAAAGAATGTATGCTAAAGCATTAAAACAAACTAAGATATTTAAAACCAAATTTATTATTATTCTTATATAATTTTTAAACATTTGTCTGAGTGAGATGGTGGTGCAGGGGAGAAGGGCAGAGGCAGAAAAGGAAATTATAAAAAGAGAAGGACCACAGTGGTTAAGCAAAAATTGGTTAAGTGATTCAGACAACTCAGTGGGAGGTCTGTATCATAGTGTTTTACATTTTGTAATAAATCCAAAACTATATTTGTCTATTTTCCCTAAATTGGCAACTCTATGTGGCTGTGTTCATCTACACTCAATCTGAGTGGGCATAAGCACATACTAAAAAGCTAGAAAAAGAAATGTGTCTGTCTCCAGGACATTTTAAACTAATTTATTTTACTTTACATCATCATTAAGAAAGATTATTTAAACAGAGGCACAGTCTACTTTTTGAATATCCTACCCTGGGACTAAAATTAGCAACCAACCCCTTGAATTTAAACCATTCCAAGTTTTGGATCCGATCGTATTAACCTTTCTACCAGTTTTCCTGCTCAGTTTAATCTGATAGCCCCAAGAGATGGGTTCTGAGGAGTGCCTGAGCCATTGGGGAAGGAAGTGGTTAAGAAGGAAGAAGCACACTTTTTGGCAGAGAGTCTGAGCATGAAGCGACTTTGCTCAAAGCTGGAGTCAACAGTACCTAAACATTCTTACATCTAAAAGTATAATTTAGAGGTGCCAAAAGTCTTATCAGCTCTGAAATGCCCAATAGTTCCAGCACAAGTTTACTCAACAAAGATATATTTGTTAATTAAACATTTGGAAATGGAAGAAAGTTTGTGTTTGGCATTTATAGATGGTTAGAGGGTTGAATGAGAAATGGTCTTTGATTTCAAAAAGAGACACACTTCACATTCACTGGGTGCTGTCAAGAGTACAAATAGAGACCCATATACTACCTAGCTAAATATTTAAAAGCTATAAACTAACTTGAAGTCAAAATTATCTAAGTAGAGCTGAAAATTTGGGGACTTTTAAAGCAATGAAATATTACTAAATATTAAAACTATTTTCATTTCTAGCATGGAGTATGGCTTTCATTGCTAATATAAAAAATTAGTAACATTCTTTACGTATGTCATGTCTAGACCCACAGATATGAATTATTTCATATGTTAAAATGTCCCTCAGCCACCATGGGCAACTGTTGTGAATATCATACCACTAGAGCCACAAACTAGAACACACACACACACACACACACACACACACACACACACACACACACATACACACACACACACAGCAGGAAAAGCAACTCTTGGCACTACAGAGAAACGATTCTCTGTTATGCAAGGTTCTGTTACATTAATGCTATAGAAAAGGACGAATTTGACAGTTAATAGCCTTGTCTTTTCTCTTCTCTAAGTAGCTTTGCCCATCAGGTCTTTCCCTTACTCCAGAGGAGCGTTTACTTCTGACATGGGCAGTGGTACACACAACAAACCTTCACAACATTCTGGTGCAATCAGCTTTGTTTTGAGGAAACAAGACAAGAAAGTGGATGAGACTTTCCCCAGACCTGAATAAGTTAGTCACAAGAGCTGGTGTTTTAGGGTGAAAGGTATTTTAGGGTGCTAGTGTTCGGAGCTGAATCTTGAGCATCCGTGTCTTTAGTAAATTTAGCATTTTGGTGTTTATAATATATGGTGCTCACTAAAGCATGGATGCTGGGTCATGGGCCGCTCTTTCTCAGGCCAAAGATGCTACCACCACAGAGTTTATAATTTAGAAAGAGAAATAAACATATATATCATGAATTATAGTAAGAGATTAAATGAAGGAATACTGTGACAGAAACATAATAATAATACCCAACTTTTATTGTCTCCCTTGTGCTAGTCTTACAAATGCTTCATATTCATTATTTCATTTCAACTTCACAAAATAATAATAAGAGAGGGTTATGGAATCCAGAATAGAGGCACAGAAACATTAGATAGCTTCGCTAAGTAGGTAAGGGTCAGCCAAAGACCATTTTTTACGTAGAAGTCTGCTGGATCTAGTGGTCTGTCAACTTTTATTTTAGATTTATGTTCATAAAGGCATTTTTTATTATTGTAAAGCTTTTGTCAGATTTTGAATTCTCAGGAAAAAAATTCAGCTACAGCGTTATGTGTGAGCATGTGAGTGAGCGTGTGGGTGTGGGTGTGGGTGTGTATGTTCATAAATGGAGGAACTAAGTCTAAAATATATATGGAAATTCCAAAGGCAAGAATAGCCATGACAATACTGCAGAAGGACAAAGTTGGAAGATTTACACTAGTGACTATCAATACATATAATAAAGCAACAATTATTAAAACTACGATATTTGAAAAAAGAAGAAACAAAAGAATATCATAGATAATTTAGAAACAGGCCCAAACCCAAATGGCCCTTTGATTTATAAAAAATATGGTCTCTCTTTGAAGTAAAGAAAGGGTAGTCTTTTCAATAAATGATGATGAGTCAATTGGATTTCTATACGTGGAAATAAAATTTGATTCTTGCCTCACATCAAGCCCAAACGTCAATTCCAGGTGAATTGTAGGTTTTAATGTGGAAGGCAAATTCTCAGTGCTTCTAGAAGATAGCACGGGAACATATCTTATTGACTTTGAGGAATGAATAGATTTTTTTTTTAAGCGCCTCATGCTCTAGTGACTAAGCTAGCTGGGTGTTTATAGATATAGATATAGATATATAGATATAGATATATATATTTAAAACAGAACATAAAAACACTAACAATAAAGAAAAAGATTTATACATTGGAATGCATCACATTTCTGTTTACCAAAAGACATCAATAGCAGAGTAAAAAGTTAAGCCAGAATGTGGCAGACATTTGCAATACATATAACTTGCAAGGATTCATACCACTTAGAAAAAAAGAGTATACAGTAAAAAAATGGGCAAGATATTTGAGTTGGCACTTCATAAAAGAGAATATCCAAATGGACAACAAACACGAAAATATGCTAAACTTTATTATTCATTAAGTAAACAAACCCAAGTCAAAAACCAAAATAAGATATAACAAATTATTCCCCAGAGTGGCTAAAATTTTTTAAATGATTATCAATATCAAGTGTTGATATGGATGTGGAACTCTTATAATTTGGTGGTATGAATGTAAATTCGTAATCCACTTTGGAAAATTTATCTGCAATGTATATTAAACCTGAAAAATTTTACTCCTATGAACTAGCAGTTTTTCAGTCCAAAACACATAGCCTACAGACATGCATACATATGTGTATCAAAACACATGAACAAAAACATTCATAGGAATATTATTTGTAACAGGCCCAAATTGGAAACAACTGAATTGTCCCTCAATAGTAAAATAAAGAAATATATTATGATATAGTTATACAATTAAATTATGTTCAGCATCAAAGTGAATGAACTGTTAAACCTCACTACATGCAATTACATGCAACAACACTTGTGGATCTCACAGATGTTGTATTGCATGAAAAAGTCAAGCATACCAAAAGCACATTTCACTTCATGAAATTCAAAAACATGCAAATTATCTGTGGTGAGGGGTCAGGATTGTGATTACCTTTCAGGTAGAAAAGAAGGAATGGACCAAAGGGGGCATGATGTGGGTGTCTGAGATGCTGGCAAAGTTCTACTTCTGGATCTGCCTGGAGGTGACAGGGCTGTGTCACTGAGTAGAAATCTATCACACTAGTTATGATTTGTGCACTTTTTAAAAATCATTGAATACTTTGATACAAAATTTCAGGGCTATAAATGACATAAACAGTAGTGAAAGAGAAAAGTTAGAGGAGGGAGGTTAGGGAAACTCTTTTAGTCTTTTTGAGAAGATGACACAAGGGCAAGAAAGAGGCACACGGCTTGTGAAAACCTTATGCCGTCTGCAGAGGTGAATGTATTACGCTTTCACACTAATGAGGTAGTTTTATGGTTAACTCATGACTGCTCTTGTCATTCACCAAAGGGCAAGACTATGACACAAAATAAAGTATTTTGAGGGACTGCAAGACTGAGGAAAATTCAGAAATATGAGATTCTCTACTTCTATTCTCTACATCCTCTCCCACCCCCAACCTCTGGTAACCACCACTCTACTCTCTGTTGCTACATACTGAACTGTTTTTAGATTCCACATATAAGTGAGATCATGGCAGAATTGGTCTTTCTGTGTCTGACTTATTTCACTTAGCATAGTGACCTCCATGTTCTTTCATGTTGTCACAAAAGACAGGGTCCCCTTCTTTTTAAGGCTGAATAATATTTCATTGTATATATGCTGCCTACCACAATTTCTTTATCCATTCATATGTTGATGTATTTATCAGTCAACAGGCACTTAAGTTGTTACCATATCCTGGCTATTGTGAGTAATGCTGCAATGAACATGGGACTATAGATACCTCTACAAGGTGCTGTTTCATTTCCTTTGGCTATGTACCCAGAAGAGGGATTGCTGGGTCAAATGGTAGTTCTATTTTTAATTTTTGGAGGAATGTCCATACTGTTTTCCATAAGGGCTGTACCAATTTACATTCCACCCACAGAGTATGTAAGGGATTTTTTTTTCTCCACACTCTGCAAAACTTATTTCCTTTCTTTTTGATAGTAGCCATCCTAATAGGTATGAGATGGTTTTGATTTGCATTTCCCTGATGATGACTCATGTTGAGCACCTTCTCATATACCTTTTGGGCTTTTTTATGTCTTTGTTGGAGAAATGTTTATTTGGTTCCTTTGGCCATTTTAAAAAATGGGTTATTTGACTTTTTGCTATTAATGTATATATTACATATTTTGATTAACCCCTTATCAGATATATTGTTCACAAATATTTTCTCCCCATCTATAGTCTGCCTTTTCATTTTTTCTGATCATTTCCCTTTCTGTGCAGAAGCTTTATAGTTTGGTGTTGTCCCACTTTTTTATTTTTGCTTTTGTTTCCTGGGCTTTTATGTCATATTGAAAAACCCATTGCCAAAACAATGTCATGAAGCTTTTCCTCTACATTTTTTCCTAGGAATTTTACAGCTTCAGATTCTATGTTTAGGTCTTTAATCCACTGTGCTGGTGTAAGCAGTCCAATTTCATTCTTTTACATGTGGATATTCAGTTTTCCTGACACCATTTGTTAAAGAGACTGCCCTTTGTCCATTGTGTCTTCTTGGTGCTCTTGTTGAAAATTAGTTGACTCTTTATGTTTGGATTTATTTCTGTGATCTCTATTCTGTTCCCTTGATGGCTTTTCTTATCTTTATGTAAAGTTATGAAACCCCTTGGCTATAAAACAGAACGCCTGAAAATTTTAAAACCATTAATAATAGGATTAATTAGACTCTGGCCCTACAGCTAAAAAAATGGAGTGAGAATTAAAATACTCCAAAGTTTTATAAGTTGTCCAAGTGCCAAAGTATAATTAATTAATACTAACAAACTAAAGTCTAATCAGACACTATTCATTTGCCATCTTAAAAATGTAAGTATTAAAAAATATAGCCTCCCGAGCTAAGGCTAATAATTCAACAATAATAAAATAATGCATTAGTTTAAAATATGTTATAATTACATTACAGTACTTTAAAACATTGAACTCTCATCGTAAAGACACGAAATTTTCTCTAAAATTAATATATTCCATAAAAATAATTTGTAATAGAAAAAGAGACGCTTCCCAGAGTACATGTATATATAGGGGGACATAGCTGGGAAGAGATGGCCCTGAGGCTCAGCATGAGAACACTGAGAAGGTGGAGGGAGCAAATGACAGGAAAGATGACAAAAAAGAGCAATAATCAATCCAATCTTGGCCTCCTCCACCACGTCGCCTGACTTGATCCCAGCCATCAGTTGGTGGAATCAGGGCCAAATATATCAAGAAAAATGACCAGAAGAGAAGAAAGTGTCTGAAGCTAGTTGCAGAATATCTAGTTATGTGTGTGTAAAGGACATACATAGCCTTGTTGATGAGTTCACATGAGCAAACGCACAGGAGGGAACTGAGTGGACAGGACAAATGTAAACAGGGAAGTTAGAAAAGAGAGACAGAGAGGAGGGCTTCCATCAATAAAGGTAAAGTGAAAATTAGATACACAAGTTTGTGTGACATCATCCAGAAACATTACCTGTTTTATAGACCTGTCTCATTTTTCAAAAAAAAAAAAAAGTTAGGTAAAAAACTTAAGAACCAATGAGCCAAAAGGGGAATACATAAGAAAAAAGACTGCTGAGTGCCTTCCTGTGTGCCTTAACTGAGGTTATGAAGGAATGGACTGGAACAGTAACACTTTTGCACTATTTGGACAGCACCCCACACGTTACTCCTCCCCATGAAAAGGCTTTACGTACAAACCTTGAGTATAGGCGTATTAATGCTTTTAGGCTGAAGGCTTTAAAAGCTAAGAGGGTAAAAATTACAAACTTTTGGGCATCAGAGTGACACAAATAAATGTTTGTACACTACATACACTAACTGTGACTAAAGACCAACTCTGTTACTTGAGGGACTGTCAGAGTGTAATTAATTAATTCCCTGCAACTTTTTACTTCAGGAGTTCAGTTGTACACAAAAAGACTCAAAACAATCAGACTAGTTTTGGTCATGGAAATAGTCTGAAACAAGAAAATGTAAAATCCAAGGACAGTTCCCGTTAGATTTCTAAAGTGATCACAGTGCTAAACTATAAAATTTACTTTTCCAGGTGTGAACCAGATGCTGCAAGATCATCTTAAGGTACTTTTTCTTCTACAAAGACTTTTCTTTCAACATATTCTCAAAGATTATGAACCAACGATTCACACTTGTGTTGAACACATTCCAATTGCTTAAGTAGGAATACTTTCTAACAAAAATTGAACAAAGGCTTTTGAGGATTTATTTAAATGGTGTTTTACCGGAAGTCACTTATTTTCTAGCGTTTCAGGAGAATTGTCAGAAAACAAGCTAAAATATAACAAATTATAATTATTTAAAAAGTAATCAGTGATTTTTAACTTAGAGTTTGTAAGGCAGTAAAAAGTAAAAACAAAAAAAAGAAAGAAAGAAAGAAAAAGGAAAGTGCTGGGCTCAGTGGTTTGTGCCTATAATCCCAGCTACTTGGAAGACTGCTGAGCCAGAAGGATAGCTTGAGCCCAGGAGTTTAAGTACAACTGGGGCAATATAGTAAGACCCCAAGCCGGGCTCGGTGGCTCAGCCTGTAATCCCGTGCCTTTGGGAGGCTGAGGTGAGTGGATTGCCTGAGTCCGCAGGTTCGAGACCCGCCTGGGCAAGCAAGACCTCATCTCTACAATAAATAAAAAAATCAGCCGGGTAGCGCGCACCTGTAGTTCCAGCTACTTGGAAGGCTGAGGCGGAAGGATTGCTGGAGCCCAGCAGGTCGAGGCTGCAGTGGCCGGGAGCGGCCACTGCACTTCAGTCTGGGTGACAGAGTGAGACTCCAACTCAAAAAAAAAAAAAAAAAAGACCCCACCTCTAAAAAAAGAAAAGAAAAAAAATAAAAAGATATAATTTTATTTGTAGAGTAACTAATTCTTATTACATGAAGCAATAGTCAGCTCACTTCAGTAAAAGACTTTTTCTTGGAGTAAACAGGAACGATATAGCTGGAAAAAGAAATTTGATACTCTCATAAAATATATGAATGACAACCCCCCCATTGTTTACAGTAAATTTATATGTAGCCCAAACGTAACAGAGATTAATAAATATATGACATGAACTTTATGGTGAGGTTGAATGGAGGTAAATTTAATTTTATTACACCATAGTAAAACCAATGAAAAATTTGGATTTCTTTCCCAAAATTTCTCACTAGAGTATGTCCTAGAAATAAAAAACAGAAAAACACAGTTTATATATGTGTATAGGAAACATAAAGCTGATTGTGATCATCATTACCTACTCTATACCTATACAATTCATTACATTGTACACCTTGAATACATACCATCTTTATGTCAATTAAATATGTTAAAATTTCAAAACATGTTATTTAAAAAGTTTAAATTAAAACCCATAAAGCTGTGAGTAAAACTGTCTGTGAGTCCTCCCCATCAGGTGGACTCGTGTAAACCCCAAACAAGGGAAAGCTGACGTGTGCAGCCAGTAATAACCAGAAATCTATTATGGGAAAAGTAATGGAGGAAACAATTATGTAGCAGCTGAGGCTTTTTTCTAGGTTAATTGGACTGTGACAGTGAATCCTCCTCTGACTGTACTTAACCAGTTTCCAATGACTACAGCAGAGAAAGTTCACCTTGTGACTTTTCCCACTCTAGGAAAACAGTGTATCTCAGGAGAATAGCCCTGGCTCTCAGTCCATTTCATCCATGCCAGTGATTCATTCACCAGATAAATGCTGGGGAGAAGCTTCTGTAGGCCATCTAACATGCAATTATCTTGACTTCATTAGGCAAAATCTCCAGGACCACACCCATAAGGACCCTCCCAGGATAAAAACACCCCATCTCAGCCCTCTCCCTTTCACTGTCTCCAGTTCTCTGTCTCCACACCATCTGTGACTCTTCTCAGACCCCCATTTCCTTCTCTCACTCCCTTTTATATTTCCTATCTCTTGTTATCCTCCTCATGTGTTCTTCTTTTTCTTTTTCTTCCCCCATCTTCTCCATTTCCTTGTCCCCTGGTCCTTCTTTTATCATACCCTCCCTTCCCTCTGTTTCTTCTGTTTGTCTCTCTCTCTCATCTGCTTGGGGTTGGTATTTTGGGGATGGAGATTTTGGGGATGAACACCTCTCTGAGCATGCTCTCTGCAGAGCCTGTTTCAGCAGCTCTCCTCAGATATACATCCTTTGCCCCATCACAAGCCTCATCCTTGGCCCACGCTGACCCTTTGAACCCAAACACATCGTTCCCTTTGGGGAGGTAGAGTGGTTAGAGAAATAAACACCTTACAGGAAATCTAAATCCCACTGACATTGCCATCAGCAACATGTTCAGGCCAGATTTTCAAGGGCCCTCTCTTTTCAGAGCCTCCTATTTTTTAAGGTGTCTGTTTGATTCATGCCTAAAGCCAGTAAATTGTTTTTTGCAAGATAAGAGGTAAAAAGTCAATTTGTTCTCATATAACTGGACACTGAAAATCTAGCCAGAAATGGTGATGGAGTTCTTCTATTCATCAAGGCTCAAAAGACCAAGAGACTGAAAATCTTTAGGAGGAAAACAAAAACCAAAAAACACCAGTGCTGTCTCTGCTATCTAATTGTTAGAAGAGCCAGCAACTGACTGCACTGATGGATTACCACAGCTTACATATCAGAAATGAAATTGTTAAATTATGCTTAAAATACACAAATGAATCATCTTTCACTGCTGTTTAATTATGTCTGTTAGTAGTTTCCAGTCAAACTGAGAGGGAAAAGTCCCTCAGAGCTGTGTTGGTGGGTGCTTTGTTCATGAAGAGAACGCAAACATGGCCGGGTGCATTCACAGCCTTAGCATGGAGATGTTTCCCCCACAATAACATTGACAATCATCTGATAATGAAAACTGGGCTACTGGATTATGTACCCATAGGTACCCCCCACCTTCAAAGTTTGATTCTTACACTGTGAATTCTCTTATGATAAAAGTAGGGGTGAAAAATATTGCTTGTCTGTATTGTTCCTGACAATTTCAAACTCAGCCAAGTTCTCTCATCCTGCTTGAGTCAGACAAGAAGTTGTTGCTTTCACATTTTCTTACTGAATTCTATCAGCTGTTTCCTGGTTCACAATTTAGGCTGTGGTCGTAGCATTTTTATCTGTGATTAACCCAAATTAAAGTTTAACATGTCTGCTTTTTTTAGATTTTCTTGTTGGATGAAAGAAACATTCTTAGCATTCAGTGGGAACTATGATAATCAAAATGACCCTAGCCAGTCATCTTGGCTCTAAATATGTGTGGTTTGCTAATTGCAAAAGGGAAAGAAAAAAAAACCTATTATGTAAAATTAAAATCTTCATCCCTCAATGAGCAGCACATTCAGAGTTTCTTTGTCTGAAGAATGTCTTAAAATCAATTGTTCTCTTTGTGTCAGAGTCCAAGGAATCTGCTTTTGTTATTCAAAAAATTCAATAGAAGTGTATTTATTTATATACATAGAGATTTATATTTTGAAAACTGTAAGAAATATTTTTAAATAGATAATGCAAAATCTGAGAATGAAAAGAATTGCCAATTCATTGTTTAAAGTGCATAAGTATTCAATTTCAAGTTCTATAGAATATATGTATTTAAGTTAAATATATATGAGATCTTGTGACATTTAAATTTTTCTAAATGATCATAAAATGTTTATACTGAAGAGGACTTTAGAGCCCATCCGATGGTTCTTAAATTCAACTTGCATCAGAAACACCTGCAGGGCTTGTTAAACCACGGATCGAGTGCTCACCCAGAGTTTCTGAGTCAGTAGAATTTGTATTTCCTCCATGTCCAGGTGATGCTGATGCTGCTAGTCTGCAAGCCACTCTGTGAGGACTTTCGAACTAGTACATCCACTTGTACACTAGAAAACCAAAGTTTGAATATTGCCCAACGCTAAACAACTTTTGCGTGGATGAGTTTAAAAAAAGAACCTGGTTCTTCTTGCTCTGTGTAATCTTTGGTTTTCCACACCAGTGCTTCTAAAATTTTGACTTGCATACAAATAACCTGGGGAACTTTTTCAAACACAGACTGTGATTCAGTAAATCTGGGGAGAGACCTGGACTTCAGCATTTTTAACAAGCTCCCGTGCTCTGTCCCGGCAGCTGGTCCACAGCATCCTTCAAGTAGCAAGATCCTGCATTGTTCTGAGCAATAGTGTCATCTCTTTTATTTCAGTTACTTACACTAAAAAATAGGACAGATATTTCTTTTTAATAGAGTTTTTTAGAGAGCAGTTTTAGATTCACAGCAAAATTGAGCAGAAGGTACAGAGATTTCCCTTTTATCTTCTGCCTCCATCACAGCATCCCCCACTATCAACATCCAGCACCAGCCCGGTACATTCGTTACAATAGATGTACCTACATTGACACATCATTACCACCCAAAGTTCATAGAGTTTGCATTCGAGTTCACTTTTAGCGTAATATTCTATACGTTTTGGCAAATGTATCATGACCCACAATTATTGTATGATATAGAATAGTTTCACTGTTCTAAAAAATCCTCTGTGCTCTGTCTCTTCATCCCTTCTTCCCACCTAACCTGGCAACCACTGATCTTCTTACTGTCTCTATAGTTTTGCCTTTTCTAGAATGTCACATAGTCGGAATCAGAGTATGTAGCCTTTTCTAATCCACTTCTTAGCAATATGCAATTAAGTCCTGTTTTTTCAGGACTTAATAGCTCATTTCTTTTTAGCGCTAAATAATATTCTGGTTTTTGGGTATACCACAGTTTATCCATTCCGCTATGAAAAATATCTTGGTTGTTTCCAAGTTTTGACGATTATGAATAAAGCTGCTATAAATATCTAAATGTGCAGGTTTTGTGTGGACATAAATTGTGAGTTCATCTGAGTAAAAACTAAGGAACATGATTGCTGGTTTATATGGTAAGACCTATTTCATTTTGTAAAGAACAAAGAAACAATAAAACAAAACTGCCATACTATCTTGCAAAATGACTGTCTCATTTTGCATTTCCATCAGCAATAAGCAACAGGTCCTATTGCTCCTTACCAGTATTTGGTGTTGCCAGTGTTAATGAATTTGGCAATTCCAATAGGTGTAAAGTGGTATCTCACTGTTGTTTTAATTTGCAATTCCCTAATGACATATGATGTGAAATATTTTTTTGGAATGCTCATTTGGCGTCTGTATATATTCTTTATGAGGTATATCTGTTTAGGTTCTTGCCCATTTTTTAATCAGATTGCTTTTTTTCTTATTGTTACATTTTACTAGCTCTTTGTACATTTTGTATAGCAGACCTTTGTCAGCTACGTCTTTTGCATATCGTGTCTTTTGCAGGCTGTGACTAATCTCATTTTCCTGACAGTCATTTTTAAAGCAAAAGACGTCGTTTGTCGTTTAGATTTTACTCTGTAACAAAGTAATCAAAGTTTTATTGATTAGCACTAAATCTATATCAATGAAGTATATAAATTATTTAAAATACCTTTTAAATTATAGTTGTATTAGTCAAGAAGAGTAAGGATACTCTGAATATGCTAGGTATTTTTGTGGATATGTTAAAATTTTATGCACTAAAAGGTTATTAAATAAGCATTATTTGCTTCTGTATGAAAGTATTCATTCATTTAACAGTGTTTATTATCAAGCGGGTTCCCTGTGCTGGAGACCCAATCTCCACCATCAAGTCTAGGTAGGAAAGCAAGTGTAAAATAAAGGAAAGTGTAAGGTGGTAGGTGTTAGCGCAAGCAGTATATGCAAGAATGGAAAGACTTCTGGAGAAAAGAAGATTCATGGGTGGTTTTCCAGAGGGGGTGACTTCTGAGCTGGGTTTGAAAGTACATATGAAAGTTTGACAGGTAGGGGGTGGGGAACAGACATTCCAGAATGAGATTTAGTAGAATTTAAGACTAGAAGAGGAACGACCTGAAGACAAAACGCTGAGGAAGGTTAACATCATTTAGGGAGCCCAAGGAAGATGAGAGATACAAGGGAAATAGGGCATTTTCAGAGACTTGGCAGAAACCAATATTCAGATCTAATTTTCAAAATGGAATAGAATTATCTATTGGTTGCTCTTATACTCCAGAAGACGTAAACAATGAGCATCTAGCATCTCATCATTTTTTTAGTCTATAGAAAACCCAACTTACTGTAGCTCAACAGAACTAATTGTTAAGGAAGACACCCTGGCTAACATTCAGGAATTCTTGTAAATGTAAAAGCTATACTGTCAAAAAACATATCTCTTTTTAGCAATTAAAGTGTAAACTAATATATGAACTTCTATTTTAATTGTAATATACTTTAAAGAAATTTAATAAAATACAACCAACTGGCTAGATTGCAAGCGTGAAGACTACAAGCTAAATTTACAAACAACTAAAGATTAATTAACTAGTATTTTTACTTCCAATCATGCTCTCTAGTTCTTTAAAAACTTATATATGTTTTTAAAAGGAAGCTCTTCTCTTCTCTTCTCTATACATTTATTCACAATGTAGCTCAGTTGCAAGCCTCTGCTCTTTTTGGCAGCTCACTTCTCTTTTGGGAGCGATCTTTCTCTGACTCAGACATTTCTGCCTTTCCCCTTCTCTTGTGTAAGACCTCTACCTAAATTTTCCAGCTATATTTCAGCTAAAAGATCCCTTCTTTCCTGTGTGGGTAATTCATTTCTCTCTAGTTTATTTTCTACTCTGCCATTTCCCTGTCTTTCCTTGGGAGAAAGAACCCTTATAGAACTTTCTTAGCTCTCAACATATCTATGCACAGTGATTTAGAGGTGTGTTGTAATTTTATTTCTCAGTTATGACTTTTTAGATTGAGAATGAATACTGGTAAAATCTCAGAATCTCTTCAAATGGAAACTTAGTACAACTTTAACTTATGTGTCAATGAGCTGGTTTTCACTTTCTAGCTGAACATTTTTTGTCACTTGGTATAGTTAAATATGAAACATTTTTACTAATTTAAGGATTATCAGTATTTAACATGATTAAAATCATATTTATGTACTATCTTGTCAATTCAGAAGTAATTAGCTTTTAAAATGAAAATATAAATATAGAAGCATAAACTTTAGATACCACCAAGCAGAAGGAAAGAAATAATAAAAATAAGAGCATTTGTCAATAAACTTGAAAACAGAGAAACAGAGAAAAATCAATGAACTAAAAGCTGGTTCTTTGAAAAAAATCAATAAAATTGATATATCTCTAGCAAGACTGACAAGAGAAAAAAGCACAAATCACCAATATCATAAATAAAATGGGGGCTATCACTACAGATCCTGTAGATATCAAAAAGATAACAAGAAAGTTCTACAAACTACGTTATGCTCATAAATTTGACAACTCAGTAGAAATGGACTTGAAAATCCAAAAGCCACCAAACTCAACCGAGATGAAATAGGCACACTAAATAGTCCTACACACACTAAATTTAATTAGCAATTTAAAAGCTCCTGGAAAAGAAATCTCTGTCCATATACGGTTTCCCTGAAGAATTCTACCAAACATTTAACTTATTAAAACCACTTTTATACAGTCTCTTCCAAAAAACAGAAGAAGAAAGGAGACTTCTCATCTCACTTTAGGAAGATAATACTACCCTGATAGCAACATCAGACAAAGACAAAATAGAAAAGAAAACCATAGGCCAATATTGCTCATGAACATAGATGCGAAAATCCTCATCAAAATATTAGTAAATTGAATCCAGCAATGCATAAAAATTATTATATACCATGGCCAAGTGGTATTTATGCCAAGTATGCAAGACTAGTTCAACATCTGGAAATCAGTGTAGTCTAATGTATGTGCCCAGACTAAAGAAGAAAAATCATATGAGAGCAAGTCAATTGACACAGAAAAAGCATTTCTAAAATCCAACAATGAACGTTAATCATAATAAAAATGCTCAGAAAACTAGGAATACAGGCAAAACTTCTTCAATTTGATAAGAATGCGCCTATAAAACACCTGTAGTTAATATCATAATGGAGAAAGACTCAAGGCAAGGATGTCCATTCTTACCACTCTTATTCAACATAGTACTCAAAGTTCCAACCACTGTAATAAGACTAAATTAAAAATAAATTAAATACATACATATTAGAATAGAATAAATAAAACTATCCCTATTTGCAGATGACAAGATCGTCTGTATAGAATATCCTAAAGGATCCACAAAAAAATCCCTAAAACTAGTAAGTAAGCTCAGCAAGGTTGCAGGGCACAAGATTAACACACACAAATTCATCACTTTTCTATATACAAAGACAGAACACATGAAAACCAAAATTAAAATACCATTGACAGGTTTTCAACAACAACAAAAAAAAAAAACCCCAAATACTTAGGTACAAACTTAAAACATGTGCAGCATTTGTGTGCTGAAAATTACTAAATGCTGATGAAAAAAATCAAAGACCTAAATAAGTAGAGAGACATACTGCCTTTATGGGTTTATAAGTCTCAACACAGTAAAGATGTCAATTATCGGCAAATAAACCTACAGGTTTAACACAATTCTTATAAAAATTCCAGTAATGTTTTTTGTAGGCAAAGGCAGTACAAGTCTATTCTAATATGTACCTGAAAGACATAGATCATAGAATAGCTAAAACAATCTTGAAAAAGAAATAAGGTAGAAGGCATCACACTACCCAATATTCAAAATATAGCATAATCAAGACAGTTTGATACCCTTCACAAAAAATTCTCAACTTATAGCTGACAAAGGTGCAGAAATAATTCAGCGAAAGAAGGGTAGAGTTTCAACATATGATGCTGAAACATCATAGGAAAAAAATAAGGAATCTCAATCTAAATGTCATACTTTATACAAAAATTAATGCAGAATGCATCACAGATGTAAATGTAAAACATAAAACTTCTTAAAAATAGGAGAAAAATCTTTGATATCTACGGACAGGCAAGGGTTCTTAGATTCAACACCAAAATCACAATCCATAAAAAGTAAAGTTAATAAATTGCGCCTCATTAAAGTGTTAAAATTTTACTCCTGGAAAGACCCTTTCAAGATGAAAAAAACAAGCTACAGAGTAAGATAAAATATTTTCAAATCATTTGTCTAACAAAGGACTAGAATGTAGAATATATTAAGAAGACTCAAAACTCAACAGTAAACAAATAATCCAAATAGAAAAAAGACATGTAGCTAGGTGTGGTGGTACATGTTGGTAATCCCAGCTACTCAAGAGGCTGAGGCAGGAACATTGCTTGAGCCATGAGTTCGGGACTATCCTGGACAACATAGGGAAACCCTGTCTCAAAAAAAAAAAAAATAAAAGAAAAGAAAAGGAAAAAGGAAAACAAAAAAGATGATATATAGTTGACAGACAAGCACATGAAAAGATATCAGCCATTAGGGAAATGCAAATTATAATCACTAACTACATACCTATAAGAATAACTAAAATAAAAAATAGTAACAACATCAAATGTTGTAAGGGAAGTAGAGAAACGGAATCACTCATACTTCTGGTGGGATAAAAAACAGTACCACCACTATGTAAAAACAGTTTGGCATTATCTTATGAAACTAAACATGTAACTACTATATGATGCAGGAATTGTACATATTTTCCAGATAAATGAAAGCTTATGTTCACACAAGAACTTGCATTGAATGTTTTATTCATAACAGCTCCAAACCCACATGTCCATCAACAGGTGAATATTAATATTAAATAAACTGGTACATTCATATCACAGAAAACTGTTCAACAGTAGTAGAATAGTTCTAGATCAATTCTAGTCTTTTCCTATTTTCCAATTACTTGGCAAAATTGTACCAATGCCAAAAGAAGAAAAAAAGTCAAATTATATATGATTCTATGGAAAGGCAAAGAGGAACTATTAATCTATTTTATGGAATACTAACTAACACTTATAATACTAATAATCTATATTGTAAATACGAAGTTTCATATGGGCTGTTGTAAGACAGACAGAATATGGCATTACCTCCTCAGATCTTATGTGGAACAATGTGGTGTGTGAGGAACCAAAAATACATATTTGGTATGAATACAATCTCAGTTTCTCCATATAGAATGTTAATCAAGTAGCATTTTTATCTTAGTCTCATTCAAATTATAAAAAGTATATCTTTATCATCCCTGCTTAGGCTTTTAACATTAAGATGGTTCATGTGTGTCATTAATTAATGAGATTAATTCTATAATTCAAAGTGAAAATTTCATCATTTCTCTGCAAAGAAAACAAGTATAGAAGTACAATCTAGAAATTGAAGCCCGGGATTGGACACCAGGGTCATAGGACATTCTTTATTGTTTTCACCATGGTGTATGAACCTTGATCCATAAATGACATACCATTTGTATATCCTATATTCGTTAATTCATTTATTTTTGTATTCATTTATTCAGCTAACATTTATTGAGGACATACTAGGTACATAAAATTATGCTAGGCACAGAAGCAGAGCAGGTATATAAGGCTCTGTCCTCTAGTAGACTTCAAAGTAACACACATCCAGAAACACAGTAATATAAAACAAAAAGTCTTAAGTTCCCCAAAGTAGAGTCCATATAAGCAAAGGGCAGTCAGCATTGAGTCCTTCTGATCCAGAGAAACAAGGGAAGACTTTATGGAGAGAATGGTGTCTGGTATGATTTTTTTAAAGTCTGGGTTTAAATAGACTGAGATAGTGAAGGATTAGGACAGAATGTGGCAAAGGCCCTCTGGAATTGCAAGAGAAGTCTGAGGTCATCTAGGTTAATAAAGAGATATCCTTCTTTTTGGCATGTTTGAATGCCTTGTAGATCTTAGATGTTAGGCCTCTGTCAGCTATACAGTTGGCAAATATATTTTCCCATTCTGTGGGCTGTCTCCCCACTCTCTTAATGGTTTATTTTGCTTTGCAGAAGCTTGTCAGTTTGGTGAAGTCCCACTTGTCTATCTTATCTCTTATTGCATGGGCACTTGGTGTATTGATCAGGAATTGGTTGCCAGTTCCAATTTCTATAAGGATGTC
>CAUYQG010059513.1:0-12835 GCA_963574415.1 Tarsius wallacei | reverse complement strand
CACGCCCGGCTAATTTTTTTTATTTATTGTAGAGATGAGGTTTCACCTGCCCAGGCGGGTCTCGAACCCACGGGCTCAGGCAATCCACTCACCTCAGCCTCCCAAGGCGCGGGATTACAGGCTGAGCCACCGAGCCCGGCTACAAAAAAAAATTTTTTAAAAAAAAGTCTGGAGTGGTGGTACATGCTTGTTTTCCTAGCTACTTGGGAGGCTGAGGTGGGAGGATCACTGGAGCCAGTAGTTAGAGGTTACAGTGAGCTATGACCATGCCACTGTACTCCAGCCTGGGTGACAGAGTGAGACCTTGTTTCTTTAAAAAAAAAAAAAAGTTTCGTGACCCGCCTGGGCAACTTGGCGAGACCTCATCTCTACAACAAATCAAAAATTAGCCGGGCATGGTAGCGCGCGCCTGTAGTTCCAGCTACTCGGAAGGCTGAGGCGGAAGGATCGCTGGAGCCCAGCAGGTCAAGGCTGCGGTGGTCGGGAGCGGCCACTGCACTCCAGTCTGGGCGACAGAGTGAGACTCCAACTCAAAAAAAACCCCCAAAAAACAAAAAACAAACAACAAAAAAAGTTAAACTTAGAATTACCATATGGACAAGTAATTCCACTCCTAAGTATATACTCCAAAGAATTGAAGACATATTTCAACAAAAACTTCTACAAGAATTTCACGGCAGCATTATTCACAATAGCTAAATGGATAAGTATGCTATAAACATAATATTGTATATCCACACAATAGAATATTATTCAGACATAAAAATGAATAAAAGACCGGGCTTGTTGACTCAGCCTGTAATTCCAGTACTTTGGGAGGCCAAGGTGAGTGAATTGCTGAGCTCACGGGTTCGAGACCAGCCCGGGCAACTTGGTGAGACCTCATCTCTATGAAAAAATTAGCCAGGCGTGGTATCACACACCTGTAGTTTCAGCTACTTGGAAGGCTGAGGTGGAAGGATTACAGGAGCCCAGCAGGTCAATGCTGAGGTGGCCGTGAGCGTGGGCAACAGAGTGAGACTCCAAATCAAAAAAAGAAAAAAAAATGAATGAAGGACTGATCCATACTTCAACATGAATGAACCTTAAAAACACGATGCTGAGTGAAAGCAGTCAGTCACAAAAGGTCACATATTGTATGCTTTCATTTCTATGAAAAGTCCAAAATAGGTAAATCCACAGAGATGGAAAGCAAACCAGTTGTCAGGGGCTGGGGTGAGGGAGAAATGGGGACTGACTTCTGGATGGGTAAAGGTTTCTTTTCAGGGTGAAATAATAATAGTAATAGATGAGATAGTAATGACGGTGCACTATACTGTGGATGCACTGGAAGCCATTGAATTGCACACTTAAAAACAACTAAAATGATGAATTTTATGTTATGTGAATTCTACCTCATTAAAACACAGTGCAGCACCCCAATCCTGCAGGGTGTCACCCCTGGTCAAGCACCTTAGCTGTACTTCCAACATTCTAGCAAACCAGCAAGCAGCTTCCAGTCACATGTTCCTTGGGAAGACCAACGGGGTCTGTGACCACGTGCCCATTGGCATGTAGTGGGTCCCCTGGTGTAAGATGTGGACACTTTGTAAGTGATGCTTGTCGATGCACTGTTGGTAGAAGAGGCCACAAGCAGAAGCTTAACCTGGACGACCCGAACCCTGAAGGCCTGAAGCAATGAGAGTGACATGTGACACTGTGCACATTTCAACAGAAGAAGTCCATACCTACAGACATTTTCCTAACTAAGATGACCTAGGCAATACTATAGCAGGTTGGGGATGGGGTCCCTGGAAAGTCGAGATGACTTTCTACCTCTTAAAAACCAAGGCCTCCATTTTTGGTGCAGCATGGCCAGCAGTTGACATGCCTTGTCTCCACTGATTCTTTAAGAGGCTCTTTAGGATAAATGTCCTTCTTGTGCAAACGGGGGCGCTGTTGACCGTGAGGCTGAGCGACTGCCTTGGGATCACTGCGCTGAGAGATGGACGTGTCCATGAACAGGGTGTCGCTCTCCATGAGCTGTGGTCTTTCTCTCTCTCTCCCTCCCTCCATGTCTTCCTTCCTTCCTTCCTTCCTTTCTTTCTTCCTTCTTCCTTTCTTTCTTTTTTTGAGTTGGGGTCTTACTCTTGTCCAGGCTGGAGTGCAGTGACATGTTCACGGCTCACTACGGCCTCAATCTCCTAGGCTCAAGTGATCCTCCCTTCTCAGTCTCCAGAGCAGCTGGGACTACAGGCATGTGCCACCACGTTCAGCTAATTAAAAGCAATTTTTTGTAGAGATGAGGTCTCACTCTATTGCTTAGGCTGGTCTTGAACGCCTGGGCTCAAGCAATCCTCCTTTGCCATCCTTACACTATACACGGTGCGGCCTCCTCTGAACTGGAATCTCCTGAGTCTGCCTTTGAGCCAAGAGAAATGTCCAAGTCAATGCAAAAGACCCGGGCAGATGACGTGACCATTTCTTACCCGGGGCCAGAATGAGGGGTGATTGTGAGAACCTGAGAGCAGTGGGCTGAGGGAAAGTGAGGAGACAGTCAAGAAGCCACAAGAACTGGGAAGAGCCATAGGCTGGAGGCCAGGATCCCAGGCCCATGTCTGCATCACCTCCGGGGTTGGCCAATCAGTGCCAGGAGTTGGAAGGGGCACGTGAGCTGGGCCAGGCTGACAATGATGAATCCCAGGACTCAGAACATCTCCTTAGTGCTGCTGCAGTCATCTTGTCACCACTGTGGGAGGGGCTGGCTGAGGACGGAGTCAGCAGCAAGGGATGGAGCATGGCAGATTCCTGGTGACACCATTTGAGCACCTGGATGCAGCCATACCTGCAATCAATCCCCTGCTCATTTATTTTCCAAAGTCAGTCTGTTGCTAATTGTTAAGAAGTACTAGACGGGCCAGGTATGGTGGCTCACATCTGTAATCCCAGCACTTTGGGAGGCTGAGGAGGGAGGCCCGCTCGAGTACAAGAGTTTGAGACCAGTCTGGGCAACATAGTGAGAGTTCATCTCTGGAAAAAAAAAAAAGTCCTGGATGATATATTTATTTGTCTCTTATGACTGCTCTTTGCTCACTTTTCTTTCTTTTTTTTTTTTTTTTTTGAGTTGGAGTTTCACTCTGTCACCCAGACTGGAGTGCAGTGGCTGCTCCCGGCCACCGCAGCCTTGACCCGCTGGGCTCCGGCGATCCTTCCGCCTCAGCCTTCCGAGTAGCCGGAATTACAGGCGCAGGCTACCATGCCCGGCTGATTTTTTTTATTTATTGTAGAGATGAGGTCTTGCCAAGTTGCCCAGGCAGGTCTCGAACCCGCAGGCTCAGGCAATCCACTCATCTCAGCCTCCCAAAGGCGCGGGATTACAGGCTGAGCCACTGAGCCCGGCTACTTTTCATTTTTTTAAAAAGCTGTCTTTTTTCTTGTGGGCAGGAGATTACATTTAAAGAAAGGATGAGTACTCAGACTTGGTTTCTCTGAAATTAAAATATTTCTGTTTTCTCATGTGCAAATAAATGCGTTTCAAAGACTTGAATAGGCATTTTCTCTACATTTGAGGATTTGGGGTTTTAAATGCTGTCTTTTGGCTTAATATTAAATATTTGTGGCCCAGTGGTTCACAGTATGTGGGGCTCTCGGCATGTTTCCTTGAAGTTTCATTGTTAATTAAAAAGTCTGCAGGTTTATGACCAGCCCGGGCAACTTGGCAAGACCTCGTCTCCACAATAAATCAAAAATAAGTTGGGCGTGGTAGCACATGCCTGTAGTTCCAGCTACTTGGAAAGCTGAGGCAGAAGGATCGCCGGAGCCCAGCAGGTCGACACTGGGGTGGCCGTGAGCACGCCACTGCCCTCCAGCCTCAGCGATGGAGTGAGACGCCTACTCAAAAATAAAAAGTGGTTAAGCACACAAAGCTGTTTTTTTGTTTGATATTTCGAGTTTTGTGACTATGTGAATTTATTTATTTATTTATTTATTTATATTTTTTTTGAGTCGGAGTCTCACTCTGTCGCCCAGACTGGAGTGCAGTGGCCGTTCCCGGCCACCGCAGCCTCGACCTGCTGGGCTCCGGCCATCCTTCCGCCTCAGCCTTCCAAGTAGCTGGAACTCCAGGCGCACGCTACCACGCCCGGCTAATTTTTTTTTTTTTTTTAATTGTAGAGATGAGGTCTCGCCAAGTTGCCCAGGCGGGTCTCGAACCCGCGGGTTTAGGCAATCCACTCACCTCAGCCTGATTACAGGCTGAGCCACCGAGCCCGGCTGACTATGTGAATTTAAATGGAACCTGTTAACTGTTTCTGAGCTAACATACTTTTCTGGTAACTCTTTGGAATAAAGTTTATTTTCTAAGATAAAAAAGACGGCTGGGCGCGGTGGCTCAAGCCTGTAATCCCAGCACTTTGGGAGGCTGAAGCGAGAGGATTGCCAGAGCTCGCGGATTTGAGATCAGCCTGGGCAACATGGTGAGACCTCGTCTCTACAATAAATCAGAAAATTAGCTGGGTGTGGTAGCGTGCGCCTGTAGTTCCAGCTACTTGGAAGGCTGAGGTGGAAGGATCGCTGGAGCCCAGCAGGTCAACGTGAGCATGCCACTGCACTCCATCCTGGGCGACGGAGTGAGACTCCAACTCAAAATAAATAAATAAATAAATAAGCAAATGAATGAATAAATAAATAAATAAAATAAAGAAAGAAAAATAAAGAAAAAGCATCCACTCTTGGACTCTTGCGTGCCGACCTGCAGACCTCTCCCAGGCTACCTGCTCCAGCCCCTGCCCCAGGGTTAGGAGACAAAGCTGCAGGCAAACCTCTGAGCATCTTTGGGAAAACCTCCTTCTAGGAAAGGAGCTTCTGTGTTTCTTTTTTTTGAAAGAAAGCAGGATTCACTGAGACGACAGAAAAGCTCACAGAGTGGGAGGAGACCTGAGGGGGTTGCCCGCTTCTGTGTTTCTTACCAAGTGTCCCCTATGAAGAGATCACAGCATATGATCCTCTTAAGAGTGCAGTGCTGGGAGCATGCAGGTGCTGGCACTGCCCCATTCTCAAAGTAGGAAACAGGGACGCTGAGAGGCTGTTTTTTGCCTGAGATCACAGAGTCTGTGGGGTGCCAGGTTCCAAACCCAGGGTTTCACCACTGCAGTGTCCTGTCCCCTTTAGGAAGGGGCTGTGATCACTGTGGTTACAAACAATGCAAGCAGCCATGTGACGGCTGGGTGATGTGACGACCACCAGGCCTTCCCAACTTCCCATCTTCCCGCTGCCCCAAATCTGCTCGACAAGATATCTCTACAGCTAGAAAGAGGCAGCGTGGTCATGTTCGGACTCTCTGCTCCTGAATGGAGTGTGGTTGTAATTTATAGAACTCCGTTGCTGAGCCTGCAAACACACGTGTGGAATTGGTGGTCGTGAGCCATCAAGAGAACCGTGAGCCTGGTCCGTGCTGGGCAACAGAGGGAGCCACACAGTAAGCCAGCCTTGCCAGGAATTCGAGGACACACAGATCACCTCTCCCATACTTCCAAGCCTGGGAGGAATAGAATGTTGGAAACTTGTGGTTTGAGGCAAGTGCCTGAGAGACTCTGGGTTGCAAAATCAAAAAGGCTTTGAACTTTTGGAGAAGGACCAGACCCAGAAAAACAAAGGTCTGTTGCTGTCCACGCTGTCTGCAGGAAAGCCAAAAAAGCAAAATGAGCTACCAGGCAACTCTGTACACTGGTCCAGGAAGAAGTTAATTCCACAGCAGCCCTGCTTGCTAATTATTAAAATGACATTCTATTCAGGGAGTCCTCTCCATTATCTTATTTGGTATAAAAAATACTAATGCAGGCCGGGCGTGGTGGCTCACACCTGTAATCCAGCACTTGGGAGGCCAAGGCAGGAGGATTGCTTGAGCCCAGGAGTTCCAGATCAATCTGGGCAACACAGCGAGACCTCGTCTCTACAAAAAACTAGCCAGGTATGGTGGTGCACACTTGTAGTCCCAGCTACTTGGGAGGCTAAGGCAGAAGGATTGCTTGAGCCAGCAGTTCGAGGCCATGGTGAGCTGTGACCGTGCTACCACACTCCGGCCTGGGCAACAGAGTAAGACCCTCAACTCAAAAAAGAAAAAAAGGCACCCACAGAAAAGTTATTCATGGATTCATCGTCAAGTCCTCCAAGTCTGTTTTCCCAAATGGAACTTTCCCGTCATAGGGGTTTTCAGGAAGCAGAGAGTTGAAGGACAAAGGGCATGACTTTGGAGCCAGACATTTATTCAGCAGAAATGTACTGAGGTGGCCACTATGTGCTGAGCACTGGGAACACAGCAGTGAACCAGGGTCAGAAATCCCTAGCCTAAGAGAGCTGCCACCCTGGCTCTGTTGTTCATCGGCTATGTGAGCTTGGACAAGTGACTTAACTTCTCTGAGCCTTAGCTTGTTAGAGCATGGTCACAGGATTGCTGGGAAAGTAAAGGTCAGATTTTGTTTGTAGAGCATCTAGGCCGGGGCCTTGCATATAACTGGACTTCCAGGAGCAGTAGTCAGGATTATGACTCTCGCAACCAGAGGGAAAAAGGGAGGAGCCTAGTTGGGTTCAGGGGACCTTCATACTAAGGGCAGAGCCTTTCAGGAATGTGAGGATGAGCAGGGACATCTGAGAACAAGGGCTGATATCCCCATTAAAGCCCTCTTTTTTTCCCTGCCCCTCACCTAACACCCCACTCTGCCCCAGGTTCACCAGCACAGGCAGGTACTGGGTCGCTGACCCCTGGCCCCAGGGCCCTACCTTTCTGGCTGTGCTCTCACCTGGAGCCAGTGTCTTTGTTCGAAGGTCAGCCTGCACTGCTCCGGCCTCTTGGATACCCTCCCATATCATGACACACCTCCAGGGCAGCCACCCCTTCATGGCGCATGAAGGCCATGGAGGCAGGCAGGATAGATGTCTCCCATCTACTCAAGACACCTCAACACTCCTGGGGGTCTGGAGACAGGGCTCTTTGCCTGGCTACCACTCTCCCCTCATGCCGTGCACTGCTTGCCTCTGACTCGGAGTCAGGTTCTCCCTCCATAGATGAGAGGGAGTCCATCAGCCGAACCTATGGTCAGCACCAGTTTCAGCATTTTGCAAGGTGCACCATTCCTCTTGCAGGATGCCTAGTAGAGATTTGCAATCAGTCAAACCTCAGCCGGCCCAGTCTGCAAAAAAAGTGGAGTTAATACTCCCTATCTTTAAATCCATTGTCACACTGGACAGAACAGAGATCTTGAGTTGGACAGACTTGGGTTTGAATACTGACTCTGCCATTTGTCAGGCCACTCACATTCTCTCTCTAAAAGCCTCAGTTTCTTCATCTGCAAAATAGACCTGTAGCACCCACTTTGAAGAATGGGGTGAGTGAGGCCAGCCATGTATCACACCTGCTCACAGTGGAGGATGGATCATTGGGAGCTGTTATGGTTGTGGCTTTAATGTACCTAACATAAGGGCCTGATTAAGTTCATACCATCCCTAAGTTCTAACCCTGTGCTCACCTGCTTGGGTTTCTGATGTGGAGGTTCTTTCTGCCTCTCATCAGTAATAGGCTTCTTGTGGCATAAAACGACATCCAGAGGGATCTCAGGGCACCTGAATTCCTTTCAGGCTCCAGAGTCCATGTCCATGCAACTCTTTTGCTGAAAAGTGTGTCCTCAAACACATGATGTGTCCTCAAACACTTAACACTCCGCTTACCCGCTTCTCCTAGGAGTCTCCTTCTAGCTCATGTGTTGTAGTAGACGTCAAAGTCGTCCCTTCTTTACATGATTCCAATCTCAAATCTTCCCACGATAAGTGAGGCGTGGTAGCTCACGTCTGTAGTCCCAGCTACTCAGGAGGCTGAGGCAGGAGAATCACTTGAGCCCAGGATGTTGAGGCTGCAGTAAACTATGACCACACCACTGCATTCCAGCCTGGGAAACAGAGCAAGACCCCCATCTCTAAAAAAAAAAAAAGAAAATAAGAAAAACAAAATTCCCACAATCTCACCCCTCAGCGCCCTTTGTCCTCATGCACTGCTGCACAGCTTAGCTTGTCTATTCAGAAGAGTGTATGACACCAAAAGGGACTAGATAGACTCCCCGTATCTCAGGTTGGCGGGAAATGAACTGTACTTAAGGGAACCCTGCTTCCAGTGCTCAGGCTTTCTCTACCCTCTTCTGCCAAGGGCTCATTCAGCCCAATCTTATTTACCTCCAAGAACTGGGAACTCACTGAAAGGTGGGTCACGTCATCACCCACATGGGTGCCAGTTGACTACCTGTCTTGCTTGAACAAATGACATTCAACCACAGCAGAAAAGCTCCTCTCACGGGCAAGCCATGTGTGAACAATAATTCCAAAGAACAGGACTGTCTTCCTGGCCACCGTCCCCCCCAACTCTGAACTTGTGGCCACAAAACAATGGAGATATAACATTTTTTTCTCTAGAATAACAAAACTTTGTGAATGTGCCCCTTTTATTCACCCACATGCTCAATATTCCCATAATGAATCGGCTTCAGATGCCCACAGAGAATACATTTTCAGTTCTAGGCATAATTAGCTAGCTTCCAGAAGGAGGAGGAGAAGCATTCACAGGCATAGATAAATCATACCCTTAGCCAGATACCCTCTTCCACTCTTCAGCTGGGAGCTCAGAGCAATCTCAGGAGACACGACTCAGCAGGCAACATTGTTTTCCTTGTGTAGCTTCAGAAACCGAGGCCTGAGGAAGCAAAGGTCACCCCACAAATGCAAGGCAAAGGCATGCACTCAATCCCAGGAATCTAGGAGCTCTCGCCGTAGCAATGGTGCCCCAAGACAAACGTTTGTCTTGCCAACCAGGGAAATGTACTATGGTACTTACAGAGGGCTTCTTGAGGCTGAAGATTTTAAACAGGGAAAAGGAGCCTGGAAATTAGTTGAGTAATTGACAGAGAAAGCTTCCAAGTAGGGAAGAGATCAATGAGCTGAAAAAACATAAAAAGAAAAGAAACATCTTAAGAAGTCTCACTGCCCAATTACATTGTTCTAATTCTTCATGCTCCATCTGTTCATTAAACATTTTTTATGTGGGTCTTGTTTTGTTACTTTGTTTTGCTTTTTCTTTCAAGGTTATTTGATCGCATCTCCAGCTTAGATGACTTCTCAGGTTGAATTGAACTTGAACTCTGCCCAGTAAAGCAGACAGCCTCTTGCTTATTGGAAACAAAAGGGATAGAGAGGCCATGGAATAATCAGAAATGTAACCAGAAATGACTGAGATGAAGCACGTTCTGTTTCCCTGCCCAGGAGAAGGGTCTGGTGAGGACTGGTGTTGCGGTCAGGGGACACAGGCGGGCGTGATGACTCCCAGGGAGCTCCCAAGGAGTGGCCCAGCTCAGCAGCTTTCTCTCCTTCGTGGTACCTTGTCATCAGCAGTGATGACAGCACGGGCTTCCCAGCTCTGTCATGTACTTACTGTGTGACTTTCTGAGTCTTGGTTTCCTCCATCAGCTCCTGCTAACCAGGCAAGCTCCTGGGGTAGGGGCTGTGCCTGTGGTGTTTAGCACTGCTTTCTCAAGTGTCTGGCAGGTAACAGGTGCTCTGCGCAGATCTGCTTAACGAATGTAACCAGGGTACGATCACTGATGCAGCATAGTGGTGGGGATTAAGTGAGAATTTATAAATAAAAGCCTGGAGGCCAGGCACGGTGGCTCTCGCTTAGAATCCTAGCACTTTGGGAGGCCGAGGTGAGAGGATTGCCCGAGTCCACGGGTTTGAGACCAGCCTGGGCAACTTGGCGAGACCTTGTCTCTACAATAAATCAAAAAATTAGCCAGGCATGGTGGCTGGAATGGCGCATGCCTATAATTCCAGCTACTTGGAAGGCTGAGGCGGAAGGATCATCACAGCCCAGCAGGTCGAGGCTGCGGTGGCCATGAGCGTGCCACTGCACTCCAGCCTGGGCAACAGAGTGAGACTCCGACTCAAAAAAGAAACAAAACCAAAAAAGCCTGGACACTTTAGATGCTCATCACACAGTCACCCTTATACTGCTGGACTCCTTCCCTCAGTGTCAGAGCTGGGAAGGAACCTGGATGTTGCATTGGAGAGCCCCTTACCCATGCAGATGAGAAAACAGAGACTCAGGGCCAGGCGTGGTGGCTCATGCCTGTAATCCCAGCACTGTGGGAGGCTGAGGCAGGAGGATTACTTGAGCCCAGAAGTTCGCCACCAGCCTGGGCATCATAGGGAGACCCTGTCTCTACAAAAAAATGAGTTGAGTGTGGTGGTGCATGCTTGTAGTCCCAGCTGCTTGGGAGGCAGAGATGTAAGGCACACCTGAGCCTAGGAGGTTGAGGCTGCGGTAAGCCGTGATTGTGCCACTGCACTCCAGCCTGGGCCATAGAGTAAGACCCTGACTCAAAAAAAAAAAAAAAAGAAAGAAAGAAAACTGAGTCTCAGATACATAGATTTGTTTATTCATTCATTTCACAAATACATGTGAGATTCCCACTATTTCTAGACATTGTACCTGGGGATATATCAAGACAGAAAAAGTCTTCAGTTTATGAAGTTTACATGCATGTGGGAAGAGACAGTAAACAAGCAAATATATGAACGAGAAGAGTTTTATACACTCTCTTGCTGTGGAGAATAAGAAACCAGGGAATGTGGTAAAGAGGATCTGGGAGTGATGGTGGGTGTACGCTGGGTGGGGAGACCAGCTGGGGCCTCTCTGTGGAGGGGGTAGAGGACATAGGAGTGGACCTAACCGACTGGACGGAGAGAGCTGTGCCCAACTTGGAAGCAAGAGTGTTCTAGAACAGGGGTCCCCAACCCGTGGGCTGTGGACCACTACCAGTCCATGGCCTGTCAGGAATGAGGCCGCAGATCAGGAGGTGAGCAGTGGGCGAGCGAGCAAAGCTTCATCTGTATTTGCAGCCACTCTCCATCGCTCACATTACTGCCTGAGCTCCACCTCCTGTCAGATCAGCAGCAGCATCATATTCTCATAAGAGTACAAACCCTATGGTGAACTGCACATGCGAGGGATCTAGTTTGTGCACTCCTTATGAGAATAGAACGCCTGATGATCTGAGGTGGAGCTGAGGCAGTGATGCTGTGCTGTCTACCAGATGGGGCCGTCTAGTTGCAGAAACACAGGCTCAGGGCTCCCACTGATTCTGCAACATGGTGAGTTGTATAATTATTTCATTCTATATTATAATGTCATAAGAGTGGAACTAAAGTGCACAGTAAACATAATGTGCTTGAACCATCCCGAAACCACCCCCCACCCAATCTGTGGAAAAACCGTCTTCCAGAAACTGGCCTCTGATCCCCAAAAGGCTGGGGGCTGTTATTCTAGAATGCTGCCTCTCACTCAGCTTATTTAGGCATTTGTTCTCATTGGTCTGTTTTCTTCTGGGGGAAGAAGGGGAATGACTTTTATTAGGATACAATTTCAAACTTACAGAAAAGTTGCAGGCGTAGCTCAAAGAACCCTTCCGTTCTAGATTCACCAGCTGTTTTTATGTGTTGTCTCATTCTCTGTCCTCCGTCTCTACAAATACACAATATACACATCACACACACATTTGAGAGTGTGTTAACACAAACCTACAGCCCTCTAACCCCGGTACTTCAGTGTGCATTGCCTAAGAATAAGAACATTCTTTTACATAACCACAGTTCACATCTAATCTACAGTCCATGTTTAGATGGTATGAATTGCTCCAACAATAACTTTTTAAAATTACAAGTATGTTTCCAGGTCCAGGGTCACATACTCCACTTACCCTTATGTCTCTTGCATTGGCTTTCATCTGGAACAGTTCCTTAGCCATTCTTTGTCCTTCTGGACCCTGACATCTTTTTAAAGGTGCAGGCCAGTTATTCTGTGGAGCACGCCTTTCCTTTGCTTGGGCTTGCCTGGCATTTCCTGAGACTTAGACTCAGGTAATGCCCTTTTGGCAGAATGCCACAGAAAGGTACCATGTCCTCCTCAGTGCATCACAGCAAGAGACACATGGTTTGTCGCAATACTGGGGATGTTAACGTTGGTTGTTCGGTTAGGGTGGTCTCCACCCGGTTTCTCCACTCCAAAGTTGCCACTTTCCCCTACGTAACCAATAAGTAATCTGTGGGAAGGTACTTGTAGAATATAAGTGCTCTGGTTCTCCTTAGTCTTCACATTCACGGGTGGTTTTCTGACTCCATCTTTGCTTCTGTGCTTATGAGTTGGCATTCTGCATCTCTTTCCCACATTTATGTATCTAATCATTTATTCTTTTCTATAATTATGAGCTTTTGGCTTTTCTTTTATGCAATAGGTTACAATCTACGACTATCAAATCTTCTCAGATTTGGCCAATGAGAGCCCTTCCAGCTGGCTTCTGTGTTTTTGACACGACTCCACCATTTTTCAGGAATTTTCTTGCTGCCTGGCACAACGGGATGTGTCGGGCTTACGTGGTACTTCCCCTGCCCAGCCTTGGATCAGTCTTTTCTTTAATGAGCCTGGTTCCTTTGGTGTTAAAAGATATTTAGAATCCAAGGTTTGGGGGCTGGGTGGGCGCCCGCTACCAGCATGTTACGACTTTTGGGCCCTTTCTGGGGCCGAGCTGGGAAGCTGCTTGAACTTTAATGTGCATGTGCATCGCCAGGAATATTGTTAAAGTGCAAATGCCGAATCACTAGGTCAGATTTACCAGTAGGGGTGGTGTCACAGACTCTGTATCCTAACTAGCTTCCAGGGTACACTGATGCTGCTGGTCCAGGATCCTGATCTTGAGCGCCAGGGATGTAGCACTGTGGTTCTCAAAGTTTGATGTGCATCAGAATCACTTGGAGGGCTTGTTAA
>CAUYQG010059510.1:0-11370 GCA_963574415.1 Tarsius wallacei | reverse complement strand
AAGGACTTTGGCAAAGTCTTAGGGAATAAAATAAATGTGCAAAAGACAGTCACATTCCTTTACACCAACAATAAACAAACAGAAACTCAAATAATAAGCACAATCACATTCACAATAGCCACAAAAAACATGAAATACCTTGGTATCTTCCTAACTAGAGAAGTGAAACACCTTTACAACAAACACTACAAAACACTGCTCAAAGAAATCAAAGATGACACAAGCAAATGGAAAAACATTCCATGCACATGGTTTGGAAGAATCAACATTGTTAAGATGTCCCTCCTACCCAAGGCAATCTACAGATTTAATGCAATACCCATTAAATTACCAACATCTTTCTTCTCAGACCTGGAAATGACAATATAGGAATTCATATGGGAGTTTTTTACTTCTTAGTAGCATATATCTCTTGATTGTTTATTGCTCTGTTTAAAACCCAGCAGTACACCCTAAGATAAAAACCAAGTAGAAAAGTTAATTGACTTACTTGAGATGCTGGTATATATGTGTATATTTATATGTGTGTATATGTGCGTGTGTGTGTATATATGTGTGTGTACACACACACATATATATATGTATATGTGTGTGTGTGTGTGTGTCATTTCTTGTTAATATATGATTGTATCTTTTCTGTACTACCTGTTAGGAAAGGGCTATAGGGGAGGGGTAGTTCTACTTGGTTTTCCATTTTTCTTAAATAACTTGTTTTTTTGTTCCTACAGCAACTGAAAATTTCAATAATATGCTAAGCAATGCTTTTTGTTGTTAACTTTCTCTGTTTTATTTTAAAGGAAGATTATCCTTAGCTATTTTTCTTCATTCCTTTAGTATCAGCTGCTTCCTTTAAAGAAATCCACTCTGCCATGCAATTCCTTTTCACTCCATTTGTATTTCAATACTTCTGAAGTGTGCTTTCTCAGAGGCAGGTTCCCATTCTGAATGAAGCCATCTTCTAAAAGCAAACCCTTGCAGAAGTCATCTGGATTATTCTATAACTAAAATACTATGGACTAAACATTTGTGTTACCCTAAAATTTATATATTGAAATCCTAATTCCCCAGGAGATGGTATTAGACTGCTGTCTGTGAACCAGGAAGCAGGCCCTCATCAGATATCCAAACTGCTGACGACTTGATCTTGGACTTCCCAGCTTCTAGAACTGTGAGAAATAAATTTCTATTGTTCATAAGCTACTCATTCAATGACATTCTATTTTAACAGCCTGAAAGGACTAAAACATAAGGCCTCGCAGCACTTCCTATTCTTCTGTGTATGTACCATGAAACCCACAGCACCTCTGTGCATATTGGCCCCATTTCTCCTGGTCACAGGTATTTATTTTTCTCCTGAACTATAATTGAGGTTTATAGTTTTCTCTGTCATCTAGTTTCTCTTTAGAGGTACGTTATGTTTGGTTTCTATCTTTGTTTCATAGTATGAATTTTTGAAGAGGTATGGGAATAATTTGACATAGGCAATGTTGTTATTCTAGAGCAAGTCAGAAGACCCACTCCATAAAAATCTAATGTGGTCACAGAGAGTAGGTTTTACTAGGAGTAACCAGATACTAAGATATTCAGCACAGTATGTAGATATGGGCCACATCTGAGTCTGCTTACATGGATAGGGTAGAGGAGAAAACTGTTCAGGAAGAAACATCCTGTTGGGATGAAAAAATATAAAATATTATAGAGCTCCAATATATGCTTGAGTCCTGTGTCTCTATATAATTGATATTTAAACAGTGCTTAGAGATTTGGGAAGCAAATATAGCCCTTAGAAAGGGAAGTGATAGTGGACAGTTGTATCAATATGTCTTCACAGGGATCTTGTATTAAGTATAAGACAGAAGTCTTAGAAGAAAATTGCATTGAGTTTCTTGGAAGAACAGGGCATAATGATCAATAAAGCAGTTTAGTTCTGAGAAATGAATCATTACAGAAAATTAAGCAACTATATAAGAAATAAATATTTATTAAATGTCTTCTACATGGTTGGAACATACTATAGTGTACATACTGTTCAAATGTGATTGAACAACTGTTTCTTGGTACTCTCAATGCTAGTTCTGCTTAGCAAAGCATCTAAATTTTAACAACAATTTTAACAACAATGAGGCTGAAGATTCATATATTTCCTGCTAGTACCTCCAAAAGTTGGACATTCCTGATATGCAGAAAGGAATTGCTACTAATGTGAAGTTACTAATTATTGGGTGTTTACATCTCTGTTATGTCATTATCATACTAATATATACCCATTCACGTGTGAAAAATCAGAACTGAATTGCAATTTACTCAATATCAAACTACTGGTAAATACTCAAGTCTGCGTGACTCTAAAGCTAATGCATGGAATTTCTACCTTTGTCTTCAGGCAGACGGCAACAATTGTATTACAGTTGTAACAGCCTGTAACAGTGTGGAATTGTCAAGTTAAAATAAATTCTCAAAAAGTGACATGGACATGCTTTCAAAAAGTTTTTATTTTTTTCTTCCCTCCCAGTCCCTCTCCTCCCCAACGCTCCCATCACACCTGTTCTCAGTATATAAGTAATTATGGAGAACAGTTAGTAAAAGTCTAAAGAAGCCAGGCTCAGTAGCTCAGCCTGTAATCCTGTGCTTTGGGAGGCTGAGGTGAGTGGATTGCCTGAGCCCGCGGGTTCGAGACCTGCCTGGGCAACTTGGCGAGACCTTATCTCTACAATTAATCAAAATTGGCCGGGCGTGGTAGCGCGCACCTGTAGTTTCAGCTACTTGGAAGGCTGAGGCAGAAGGATCGCCGGAGCCCAACAGGTAGAGGCTGCAGTGGCCGGGAGCGGCCACTGCACTCCAGTCTAGGCGACAGAATGAGACTCCAACTCAAAAAAAAAAAAAAAAAAAGAAAGAAAGAAAAATATACTGATACAGGAAAAAACAGTTTAGGGAGATAAGATGATCAAGGCAATGGGAAAAAAAGTAGAAATCTAATTTGAATAGCTGATTTATAAATGTGTTCTTCCTTAAAAGTAGAGATAAATGCAATAAAAATATATACAACATATATACGGTGTTATATAAGTATGTGTGCACAATTTCCAGTTTTATAATCAACTAGTTTATATCTTTTAATATAGTAAAGAATTAACCACAGCTTTTCTGCTTCCAACTATTTCAGGAGCTTGAACTCTGGTACCATGTGGCTTCATATATAACAGTTTTATTACTGTGTATATAACCTTTTCATAAGATTATTACTTGATAACAAAAATTAAATAATATTTAATTGGAAGATAGGTGTTGATAACTAGTATAGTCTTTTAATGTGTCCATGTCTTCCATTCAATTCTAGTTCAAACAAGTTAAAGGGAGTTGAAACAATGACCAAATTAAAGTTAAACCTGAAAAGAAGGCATAAATTATAGATATAACTGTCTGTATTTCTCTCAATAAAGAGCTACTAATTTTTGAATGTTTACAGATACATTTCTTTATAAAAAAGTATGTTTAGTACTCTACAAAAAGTACAGCTTGTGATTAATAGGCTTTACAAAAATTTGAAAAATATAACTGTGTAAATATGACAAAAAATATATGTATATAAATATCTTTTCTGAACTGATAATCCCAAACATCTACTGTATGACATAATAGAGTCCCTTAGTTAATGGCAGTATAATGCAAGTTTAATGGATGCCATTTTTCAGACATTTGAATTTTTAATTGCTTTCTTTTTAGCTTCATTAACACAATGGCAACTGCTCAGTCATTCCAATTTTAAACAAACAAACAAACACAAAAAACTCCTTAACTTTTTTTAGTTTCAAGAAAATGTGTTATTAAATGGAGATATAACATAGATCTAGACATTTATACTAAATACACATTTCAGAATGGCTAAAATAGGTGTCTAGAGTTCTGTCTTCCCAGTGATTTTTTTGCCTGTTATCTAATAAAATTTACTTTTTTAAAAACCTCCAGAAACAAATCCTTTGTAGCACCATCTCTCCTAGATGGTATGTCTAGCATGGTACCTTGACCAGCCCCCTGCCCCTACTATAGACATGGCTGAGAAGAGTCATGAGATTCTGAAAGAAAAAGTCAAAGAGGCCCACCCTGTTGGTCCATGAGCTATGAGAACCATGTGTCTTTAAACTGGTTGATAACCATTTTCTCTAGCCATATGTAAGAAGCTCTCTCTACACAGAAAAAAGCAGAGTCAAGAGAAATTTTTGGAAATAGAGCTGTGACTATGTTATTTGGTTCTTTAATTGTTACACATTAAGATAGGTTATTCTCTGTACTTTCCAGTTATGTGAATCATTATATTCCTGATTTTGTTTAAGCTAGCTCATTAGTTTTCAGATGCAGAAATCCAAAAACATCCTTTCTAACACAATAATTTCAGTGAAGTATCTCAGCTCAGGGTATCATAGTAAATAGAAATAGCTTCACTGGCTAATAGTTTCAAAATGCCAGGGCTAGATGGAGAGGGTCCTGCAGGCCAAGATTGGAGGCTTATGTCTGAAACCCAAGTACTTTGGGAGGTCGAGGTGGGAATATTGCTTGATCCCAGTTCAAGACCAGCTTGGGAAATATAGCAAAATCTTGTCTCTATTGTCTCTTAAAAAAAAAAAAAGCCCCTGTGTGGTAATCCGTATCTGTTTTCCAGGAGGTTGATGCAGGATTGCTTGAGCCCAGGAGTTGGAGGCTATGGTGAGACATGATCGTGCCCCTGAACTCCAGCCTGGGCAACAGAATGAGACCCAGACTCAAAAAAAGAAAGAAAGAAAGAAAAAAAGAAGCCTCTTGGAACTGAGCACATATATATCACAAATTCCTCAGAAAATGAAAAAATGATAGAAGCTGGTGAATCATATATTTTAATTCCTCTGCTATTCCTCAATTATAAGACATTGCTAGACTGATCCCACAAAATCACGTTTACTAATTACCTGACCAATAATTCATTCAAAATATTTTATACAATAAAAAGACAATTTTATTGTCTGTCTATATTTTCTAGCATATTCCTCCCAAAAGCCTAAATAATTTTAGGATCCCAAAGGTCAATCTAGAAGTTAAAAAAAAAAAAAAAAGCCTCTCTTTTGGACATAGAAAATTGCTTTATCCTAGCCTGGGCAACATAGTAAGACCTTTTCTCTACAAAAAATAAAAAAAAAATTAGCCAGGTGTGGTGGCATGCCCTATAGTCCCAGCTATTCAAAAGACTGAGGCAGAATGATCACCTGAGCCCAAGAGGTCACGGCTGCAGTAAGCCATGACAGTGTCCCTGCACTACAGCCTGGGCAACAGACTGAGACCACGATTCCGAAAAAAAAAAAAGAAAAAAAAGAAAAAAAAATTGTTGTTATACCTTTTAACTTGGAAAGATATATTCCTAAAAAGGCAAAATGACATTCCAGAATAGTTACTTTATTAAACATGGTAAGCATGAACCAGATCAGCATGTCTATGTGGAAAAAACAGAGACAAAAGAAAAAACAAACCTTAGAGAGAGAAGCTATAAACTGAATGTTAAAGAAAACAGAAAATAATCCAATCCTAGAGCAACTGAAAAACATTTAAGACAATGTAGTTTAGTAAATATGATATAAATAAATGCATAAAAATAAAACAATTTTATCTTTTCCAAGCTGATAATCTTAAACTTCTATCAGATGACAGAATCTTATATCTAGTAAATAGTAAGAAAATATTAATAAATTTTTAATATTAATAAAATATTGTATATAAATCAACCAAAAAAACCATATGTATGTATATATATATGTATACATATATATAAATCAACTAAAATTAACCCATTGTATATGATTACTGTTAGACTGTTATGTCACACTTCCAGCAAAGGCCTCCAGAATGTCAAGTCAGGCCCGCTGGGGACATGGGTGTCTGGTGTGTGACCCAGTGCCTGGTTAACAATGCAAAGAATTGCACAGACGTTTGATTAGAAAATATGTTTATTTAGAAAGTAAATTAGAGAGAGAGAAGAGAGAGGAGATAGAAAGAGAAAGATTCACCTCCCCAAGGTAGGGAAGGGGGCCAAAGCTGGTGAAATATGGCAGCGACCACAGCCCAAAGAGCATATGGCCACACCAGAGTTTAGGAAAGCAATGGCGGCTGGCTTTTTGAAGTTGAATGCTTTAAAACATTCCCCTTGATGGGAGCAGGTCATTAAGGTGGTTGGATGGTGGTCTGCTCCACATCATCACAAAGGGCAGGTAGGCACAGGTACTGACATTAGGTGATGGACAGCAGGCAGTTTGGTGGGTTAGTCACATGATTGCTGCCATGGTGGTAGAGTCTGTGTCATGGAGGTGATGAAGGGCTGATTAGGTTAACTTGGGTCTTGTGGGTGGAGGCAAATACTTGAAATAGAAAAGCTAATTAGTACAAAACAAGCTGGGGAGGAGGGTTGTAAAATAATTATCAATAGCTACGTCTGAGAAACCAGTTCTGTCCTTGGCTAGCAATTGGAGGGTAAGTTAAGTGAATAGCTAGAAAAATATGAGATTTAGGTAATGTTAAAATGGCTGCTCATTGGGTATATTAATTCCATGTTATGTCTTTCAATTACTAATGACTGAAATCTTTTTGCAGTGGTCTAGATAAAAGTATAATACATGTAGCAAATTGTTAGAAAGTGAACTATTATATAGATATATTGCCCTGTATTTATTTTGTCTTTTAAATTGTTTATTTTTTATTTCCAAATGTAATATTTTATTTTTATAACAATAAATGTAATTGTATAATTTAAACAGCAATATGAAAACGTAATGTATGAAAATATATCTGTGTGGTGTTTTTTTTTAACTTTTCAAACATCACAGAGGCTACATCTTTTGTTCTGCTGAGTGTCCCTCATGAGACATCACTAACCAGTGGGCCACTGTATTAGTCTATTTGAGCTCCCGTAATAAAAAAAAAAAAAAAAAAATCATAAACAGCATGGTTTAAATACAGATTGCCAAAGAGCAACCCTTTTAACATTTTGTAGCTTTGTCATGTTTTTCTGGCTTTCACTTTAATTTACTCTTTAATCAAGGACAGTACAGGTTCCTCAGAAGTAGATATTGATAATTGTGTTACAACCCCCTCTACAGCTTGTTTTGTAAACATGTTAACTTAATCAGCCCTTTAAGACCTTCATGACTCAGATCCCATCACTATGGCAGCAGTCAAGTGACTAGCCCACCCACCTGTCTGTCATCTATATCTATCACCTGACATCAGTACCTATGCTTGCTTGTCCCCTTCATGATGATCACTACCCAGTCACCTTAACTACCTGCCTCCATCAAAAGGAAGGTTTAAAAGCATCCAACCTCAAGCAGTCAAAAACCATTGTTTTTCTTAAGTTCTGGCCTGGCCATGTGTTCATTGAGGTATGACTGGGCCATGTTTCCCTAAGATTTGGCCCCCTTCTCTACCTTGGAAAGGTGAATTCTTTCTCTCCCTCTCTCTCTAATTTATGTTCTAAATAAACTATGTTTTTCAGTCTAACTTCTGCACAATTTTTTGCTTCTTACTTGTGGCATCAGATCACAGATGCCCCTCCCGCCCCAGACTGTTCTGACCTAACATTTGGAGGCCCTACTGGGATTTTTGACCAAACACAGATCCCCCCCCACCCCCCCCAGCTCTGGAATCTGGGAAGTCCAGGTTCAAAGTGTCAGCTGATTCAATTTCTGGTGAGGGCTGTCTTCCTAGCTTGTAGGTAGATGGTGGCCCTCTTGTTGTGTTCTTATGTGGCAGAGATCTCTGGTGTTTGTTTTTACAAGGATTCTAATTCTATCATATCAAGGCACCACACTTGTGACTTCATTTAACCTTACTTACCTTCTTGTAGACCCATTCTATAATTACAGTCATACTGGGAATTATTACTTCTACATATGAATTTTAGGGGAACAAAAGTTCATAGCAAGGCTCCACCAGGTGTTTAGGCAGCAATTAAGATGAACTAAAGAGGCTCAATATGTTTTACTTTCTTTTTGTTAGTCTCTAAATATCTCTCTTTCTCAGTCTCTCTCTTTCTGTCTCTCTTTCTTTCTCCTTAGCTATCAGTTCCTCCTTTTCTGTAATCCCAAGTACATTAGCAAAATTTCATAGTATGTGATAAAGTGTTTCATATGCGAGAGGAAAATGCGAGAAAGAGATTTTAAGGGACTTACCCAAGGTTTTAAAATCCATAGATGGTAAGGACCAAGGCAACTTCATATGCCTTTCATACCAAAGTAAATGAAAATTTAAGATAAAAAGTGCTCTACAACTTGAAAAATAAAACATAGAAGACCCTTCACTATACTATAACATCATGAAATTTCCATCACATCAATGACCTAGACTCCTTTCAAAACAGGTTTTTTACAGCACTTCATTTCCTGAGAGTCACAGTCTTATTACACATTAAAAGTGAATTGCTAACATTAATAGAAACTTAAATAAGTAACAGCTTTTTACCAACAATGAGCCTCTTCTCTTCAATGATATTTTGATAACTTCCATCTCTACCAAAATATTTCATGAGGGGTAATGAAATGGAATGCTACTGTCTAAATTCTGAAAGGAAGTTAATCTCAGCAGTGGAAAAAGGTCACATATGTAAGGAAATGGTTTGTGCATTTCGGAGCATTCTAAAAATTCAAGGCCGGGCTCGGTGGCTCAGTCTGTAATCCCAGAACTTTGGGAGGTCGAGGTGAGTGGATTGCCTGAGCCCGCGGGTTCAAGACCTGCCTGGGCACCTTGGCGAGACCTCATCTCTACAATAAATCAAAAATTAGTCAGGCGTGGTAGCGCGCGCCTGTAGTTCCAGCTACTTGGAAGACTGAGGCAGAAGGATCGCCAGAGCCCAGCAGGTTGAGGCTGCGGTGGCCGGGAGACAGAGTGAGACTCCAACTCAAAAAAATAAAAATAAAAATAAAAATTTGAGATATAGATATCTTTATCTTTCCTTGCCATTCCCCACAGGTAAATACATTTAGGTATATACAGTTATTATCACAACTACAAAGAATAAGCTTATGTCTACCTTTATTGCTTTATTAAATTTAGTCTGAATAAACTAATCTATCATTGAAATGTGAAGAGCTAATTCCCTTGAATGACCTACTCACATCTATATCCTGACTTTTGTTCATATTATTTTTTAGATATTCTAAGAAGTATCAGATAAATCTTCTTCCAGACTGAATTCCTTATCTTTTATACATACACATAAGTGCTGTAACAACAAATAAAAATTAAAAATCAAAGGTTTAATTCTCCTTTTTGAAAATAAGGAAACTTCTCTTTCCTTTTTTTTATATAATTTATTTTAGAAAGCATGAAATTGCAAATACTTTCTTATTTCATATATACATATATATGTATATGTATATATCCTGTTGAAAGTTAAATAAACCTTTTGTCAGTTTTATGATCCAGGAGTGTTCTTAAAAACCTAGCAGCTATCTTTTTGAAATGTTAGCATCAAGAAATAGCACCCCATCACCCAGTTTCTATGGGAAGTAGAATTCTAACTTCTGCTTGGCAACTTGCCCAAGTTCCAAAACTACTTTCTGCTATAACATATGACAAGTTTATTTCTCCTATACAGCCAATAAACTAACACAGATGGTCACCCCAGTGGCCAGGTAAAGTTAGGATGAATTATGTGTGACAAATTGTGCCTTTAAATCCTATTACTTGAGGGCTAGTTGTTTATCTTTAAAACATGTATGTGATAGGCTGTTTTTGCTCAACTAAAGAAGTCAAATTCCCTTCTGTCTTCACAATCTCTTAGCAGATTTCCTGTGTTGCATATTACATTCGGGCTTAATGGTTATTCAGTAAAATGCCTGTTTTCGGTCTCTACTGCCTTTGTAGAAAGGTTTTCTGAGTTGCAAGAGAATTCTGTTTTTTAACTATATTTTTTCCCACATTGTACACCTGTGTCCATGCATATGCATACTGAAGGGATGCAGGAAATTTTACTCCAAATTATGTTTTCTTTTTGCCACAAAGTCTCTCTGAACTTCCTGTCTCCATTTAGTTACAAGAAGCAGATTTCTCTCACAGTTAAAAATTATCTGTGGTAGCCGGGCTCAGTGGCTCAGCCTGTAATCCCGCACCTTGGGAGGCTGAGGTAAGTGGATTGCCTGAGCCCGCGGGTTCGAGACCCGCCTGGGCAAGCAAGACCTCATCTCTACAATAAATCAAAAAATTAGCTGGGCGTGGTAGCGTGCGCCTGTAGTTCCTGCTACTTGGAAGGCGGAGGCAGAAGGATCACTGGAGCCCAGCAGGTCGAGGCTGCGGTGCCCGGGAGCGGCCACTGCACTCCAGCCTGGGTGACAGAGTGAGACTCCAACTCAAAGAAAAAAAAAATTATTTGTGGCAGTAAAGGAGAGCAAGAATCATTTAACAAAATAATGCATGTCTCTCAGGTTCATTCAGCTTCCAAGGAGAACTATTTGCAAATCATTCTCTGTTTCCCTTGTCCATTCATTCTCCCACTCAGTGTTGAATTCTTCTTCTCTGCACGCCCCCCTCCCCGCAACCTGTTTTTTCAGAATGCAAGCCCCCATTCTCTGTAATCTGGAAATAATATTTAAGTTTCCATAACCCATTAGGAAGTTGGGTCTTCAAGGTTCCCATGTATACACATTAAATAAAATTTGTATGCCTTTTCTTCTATTAATCAGTCTTGCCTCATGCCAGTGATTTTTCAGCAAAAAGGAGATCAATGACCATGGCCCCCACAATACACACACATATATTTTCCAATTAGTGTGTTTCCAAATTTGCCATATATTTCTCCTTAGGAATTACACCCTTAATATAGGCAACTCTGTTCAGTTCTTTTATTTGCTCTGATATAATTTAGGGAAGTTCTTAACATCTCCTCATTTAAGATGTTTATGTTATGTCAATCTGGACCATACTTGGGTGGTGGGCATTAAACTATCTTTCAGGAACGTGCATTGTGCCTAATCACTTAAGTCTGTGTCATGTTGTTGCCTGTTGGGATGCAGTATGATGTTCCATGGGTCCTTTTGACTCACCACAGAAAAGAACTTCAGAGCGAATCCAAGTACAATTTCAGACAGAATTTATTAGAGAGAAAGAGGCATGCCCTGTGGACATGGTCGTCTTAAGAGAAAGAACATGGGTTTGCCTTTGACAAGAAGCTTTATATACTATTGTAACGATTATTATGCTAACCGTGAACTAAGAGAGTGGACTGCAGTTTTCCATCTTTTACTTTTTTTTTTTTGAGTTGAAGTCCCACTCGATCGCCCAGACTGGAGTGCAGTGGCCGCTCCCGGCCACCGCAGCCTCGACCCGCTGGGCTCCAGCGATTCTTCCGCCTCAGCCTTC
>CAUYQG010059509.1:0-10582 GCA_963574415.1 Tarsius wallacei | reverse complement strand
CCATTTGGACAACAGACCATCCTGGGCCTGCTCTGGCCCCTAGGCTGAGTCAGAGCCACTTCTTGGGGTCCCTCCAGTCCCCAGTGTCCCTCTACACAGCACCAACCACTCGCCTGGTGACCACTGGTTTACTGCTTGTCTCTCTACCTCTTGGGGTCGGGACTGTTTATTCCTCTCTGTGACCCAGTGCCTGCCCCTGTCAGCCTGGCATGGGCAGGCGCTCAGGGAAATCTGTTCAGTGTGACAGGTAGTGACACAACCTCCTCATGTTTGCATTGGATTTTCTGGTTCCCAAAGCATGTTCACATTGTGATCACCTTGAGCTGCATGGCCGTCTGGAGCACTAGGTGATGAAAAGGCACGTTCCCAGTGTGGGAACCTAAGGCTCAGGAAGCCGTCCTGTGTGGTGGTGGGAGAGCCTGGCCTCGCCGTCCACGGTTTCCCCCACTGTCCACCTCCCCTGCCCAATGCTACAGACAGCGCCTGCTTTATGGTGCCCACACCCTTGGCGACCCCGAGGCTGGGACTGCTTGTAATCAGAGTGCCTGCCTCCCCACTGACCTCATGCTGCTGAGGATATGGAAATTTGGATCCATGGGCGGGGGTGACAGGCTGGGGTGGAGGGGCAGCCCTGGCTGGGGTGCCGTGGGTCCAGGGTGGGGTGGGGGTGGCTGGGAGATCATGCCAGTGCCAGACTTAGCGGTTCTGGCCTCTGGCCCTGGGGGCTGCTAAGGAGCATCCTGGCTGGATGACTGGACGCCTGCCCCATGCCACTGGGTTTCCAGAAGGTTCTGGATGTTCAGTGACAGGGAAGATGGATCAGATGACTCTGGCCTTTTGAGATCAAGGTGGTCATGGAGGTGGCTTCTGGAGACCAACTGGCCCCAAGAGACTCGGGTTCAAGTTCTGCCTGGTCAGTAATGCCGCTGACTTGACACAGGGCCATGGCAAGCCATTACCCTTCTCTGCCTCAGTTTCCTCATCTGTAGAAGGGGATAATAGTAATCTCAGAGAAGGCTGCAGGGAGGATTACGTTGTTAAACGGTGCCTGGGACATAGTGTGCCATAGTGCCTACCTGCTCTGAATGGAGCCGTCCTCTCCCTACTAATCTGCCCTGCTGACCTGAAGCCCAGGTGAAGCTCTCACACATAAAGTGCTGTGTATACCTGGGGTGGGGGGGGAGGCATGGCTTCTCTCCCAAAGAAGGGAGAGGGATGCAGAGGGATAGAGGGTGGCTCTAGGGCTGCTTCCTGGGGCAGGATGGGACCCTGGGACTCCCCCGCCAGGGTCAGGCTGACAGACCAGTCTCACCGCGAGGACTGAGCATCTCCGGTTGGCATGTAAGTGAGCCATGGGCGGGCTCCTGGAGGAGCTACAGGGGATTCTCGGGGTGGCAGTGCCCACCCAGAGGCCCGTCCGGAAAGCTGGACCTGCAGGGTCCTCAGGCAAGTGTGTGGGTCCAGCCCAGGCCCAAGCTGGGCTGGCCTAGATTTTCCCAGCTTCCCTTGTCAGCATAACCCTGGACTCTAAATCAGGACAATGTAGCATCCACCGGGCAGGGCGACTGTGAGGGTTAATATAACCCCACGGGGGTAACGTGAGTGCTAATGTGTGTGAGGCACATAGTAAGTGCTCAATAATTGTTAGCTATTTTTATTGTTATGGCCATCACATTATTACTGCATTCTTTCCACGCACATCTCAGGCACATTAGATACTGCTTGCTGTTTTATGGTTGTGTGGAGTCTTTTTATCCTTCAGGCTATGGGGAGCCACAGAGGGTTTTTGAGCAAGGGTATGGAGTAGAGTTGGGCTCCAGGATGATGAATCTGGCAGTGGGCTTAAGCCTTATTATGTGGTGTGGTTAGCTCAAAAAGGGGTTTATTGTTTTATGGTATTTTTAGAAATAGCTTTTCAAATCCTTTCCTCTTTAATTGCGGTGGAAAAGAGAGGTTGGAGGAGAAGGAAAAGAAAACTTGTTTCCAAAATGAAGGAGGCAGTTGGAGAGGTCAGGTATTGAGGAGAGACAGGGAGAACAACAGAGGAGGCTGCAGGCTGGGCCTGGGGTCAGGTTGTAGATGTGGGAGTTCCCTCACCCCATCCACATGGGCCTTGGAGCCCTGCCATGGTGGGATTAGAAAAATCTGGGCATAAGTCATCTCTGTGCCTTCAGAGATGCAGGCACCTGGGGCAGGGCTGGCTTGCCTATGCAGCCTGGCAACGCTGGTGGGGGTGACTCAGGGTTGGGTGGGGGTGGAAGGGAGCTTGGGGCTGACCACGGAAGGGATAGAGTCCATTTAAAGAAAACGGAAGTTCAATAACGTGCTGCTCTGCAGAGCAGAAGGGCCCCTTTTCAGGTCAGTAATGCCACTGACTTGACATGGGGCCATGGCAAGCCATTGCCCTCTGTGCTTCGGTTTCCTCATCTGTAAAAGGGGGATCATAGTAGTCGCAGAGAGACGACGGTTCAGCAGACTGGGAGCTGGGCCAGTGTATGATTTGACGCTGGCTGAGTAGCCACTGGGAGTGTGTGAGCTGGAAGGGAGAAGTGGGGAGAGGGAGGGGAGGGAGGAGGAGCTCCTCCCTGGAGGGGGGGCGTGGGGAGTGCGTGCACATCTGGGATCCTGGGCCCAGGCTCCTTCAGGTGTGTCCTGGTGATTCTGCTCTCAGAGTCCAGGTGGACCCGGGAGTCTGTGGGCAGCAGGCAGAGAGCCAGGCTTTAGGGAGCCCTGATTTAGGCCCACCTGTGGCCCCATGGTGGCGGGAGAGGGGACGATGAGACAGGCAGAGCTGGGTCAGAGTAGGAGTCTGTGGGCAGCAGGTGCAGAGGGAGTCTGGGCCTGAGCACTGGGGCCTGTGTGTGGGTGCAGCTGAGGGAGGGAGAGAGGGAAGTGTGGGCTCTAGCCTGGGCAGAGGTGGAGGGTTTTGGAGAGCTTGGCTTAGAAGCTGTGAGTGACGGTGAAATTGAGGCATCCCAGCTGGATGGGGACCAGGGAGGGGTTTAGTTCCGGGGTTAGAGGCAGGGACCCACAGCTGGGGGCGGGAGTCAGGGCCTGAGCCATCCTGACTATAGTCAGAGGGTGAGGGCATGGTGGGCTCTGACCAGAGAGCAGGGCAGGAGCTCAGAGTTGGGGCCGAGGCCTGGGAGCTGCGCTGAGCACCTCTGGGAACTCCTTAGAGCTCCCACAGATCTGCCTGCTGCAGGTGGGCCTGGGCAGAAGTGTTACAGCCTGGAGTTAGTATCACAGGCGGGAGCGATGGCGGGGCTCTTCACTCATTCACCCACTTGTTTGCCCATCGGATGTTGATTAAGGACCAGCTGCTGGACAGGTGCCCCTTCCTTTTTGAGAGGCAGGTGGGCGAGCAGTAAGAAAAAGCATGGACCTGGCTGCCTAGGTTCGGCTCACTGCCGCTCCTTCACCTGCTAGCTGTTAGCCTGGGGGGGTTACGTACTTGTCGTGCTTCAGCTGCCCCGGTGACTTCAAGGGGGTCGTAACTGTACCCACCTCAAGGGGTCATCATGAGGATTCAATGTCTAGATACATGCAAGGTGGTTAGCTGGCACCTGGCCTTATTCTTGCTCCGGTCACCTCCTGAATATTGTGCACCCTGACACCTGTGCCCACCAGTGCCAGTCCCCTGCCCGAATGCCCTTTCCTCCTGCCTCTGTTTGGGAAGGCTGATTAAATGTGCCATCCTCTGAGTCTCATCCACTTAGCTGTAAAAGGGGTTTGTTGTCGCTGCCCTGCCTGCCTCTCTGGATGACAAGGGAAAAGCCACAGCCCTGGCGCTGTGTGCAGTGCTGGACGATGTCGGCTGCTCCACAGTTTCCTGCTTGTTCTGTCACATCCACATCAAGACACAGAAGTTGAGACTGAGAGATGCTTGCTGTGTTCAAGTGTCCTTCCTCCCCCCAGGGGTTTGGTGGCCAGTTCAGGGGGAGAGCTGTCCTGGGAGGACACCCTGCCTTATCTAATGTGAGACCAGCAGAAGCCATCCCGGCTGTGCCCTGAGCACAGGTCTTCAGAGAGGGTGGAACCTTGGTGGCTATCCCCTTCCCCACTGTGTGCTGGTAGGGGCCGTGGATAGGGTGGCAAGCATCCCTATCCATGGCCCCCAAGGTGCTCCACCATGGTGCTGAGTAGCGTGGGGGTGAGGCTTTCTGCCTAACGCCTTCTCTGTAGCACCTGCCTCTGGCTGCACTGCTGCTGTTTGATTTCTTTTTTTTTTTTTTTTTGAGTTGGAGTCTCACTCAGTCACCCAGACTAGAGTGCAGTGGCCGCTCCTGGCCACCGCAGCCTCGACCTGCTGGGCTCCGGCAATCCTTCCGCCTCAGCCTTCCAAGTAGCTGGAACTACAGGCGCGCGCTACCACACCTGGCTAGTGTTTGATTTATTGTAGAGATGAGGTCTCGCCAAGTTGACCAGGCGGGTCTCGAACCCGCGGGCTCAGGCATTCCACTCACCTCAGCCTCCCAAGGTTCGGGATTACAGGCTGAGCCACTGTTTGATTTCTTTTCCTCACCTCTTCTGGCCAGGGCTGGGTGCTGGGGACTTGGCAATACTTCAGTTCCAGGCCTGAATTAGGGAGCCCACAACTAAGGGGGCAGGCCATTGGGTGACATCATGCGCACATAGGGTGACACAGGCTCTGGGACCCAGTGTGAGGTCTTAGGAAGCTTTACTCTGGAAGAGGTGGGCTTGCATTGGCCCTGGCAGGAAGGTGAGGGGCGTTCCACCCAGCAAGTGCAGCCCAAAGGTGCAGTGTGGCTGGGACAAACAGGGACGCCTAGGTAGGGGCCCCAGCGCCAGGCTGAGCTCCTGGGACCTCGTCTGCAGGGGTCAGTGACGGGCTCTGAGATGCCTCCCAGGGGGCCTGAGTGACACACAGCATGGGGGAGAAGAGGGCTGGCCTGATGTCTTTACTGTAGGTCCAGAGAGGGGCAGGGGCTTGCCCAGTGTCACACAGGGCACTGACACTGCATGCAGCCAGATGGATAGGCAAGTCTTTGAGCTCAGTGCTGAGAGCACCTGTCTTCTGACGTCTTCAGGCAGGAAGGTCAGAACAGGCCTTGCTGAAACCCCCGTCTCTGAGGTCATTTGTCTTGGTCTGGCTGGGCTCTCAGCTTGCGATGTTTTAGGGTCAGGAGACAAGGGGGATCAACAAGTAGTTCAAGGGGTCTGAGACCGCAGACAGCTGAGGGCTGGAACCCAAGGGTGGGGTCAGTGCCCTCAGCTGGGGAAAGAGGGCGACCTCCATGAGTCCTGCTGGGCAGACGGCCCCTCTGCGAAGCCTCCCAGGGCCTCCTTCCCTCCATCTGGCCCCTCTGCATGCCCACTGCTCCCTTCTTCCCTTGGCCACAGCACGCACTAACTACTCTGAATGGACACTCTCCATGTCTTTCTAATGTTTGTTGAATGAGTGTTGACATGGATGGACCGCCTGTGATTTGGGGCTGGTCCCATAATCCCCCACCCATGAGGGTGCAGTCTCAGGAGACAGGTGTAGGACCTGCGAGAGTGCTTGTCCAGTTGTCCACACGGTGCTGTTAATAGCAGCCATGCTCCTACCTTTTCTAAAACTACCATGACGCCTAGGCCCTCAAGGGCTCTGCCAGCAGGTGTCCTCTGGAGCCCTCAAGGTGCTCTCAGATGAATTCTCTGCCATTGGCAAGATCTAGCACGCGGCACAAATTTTAAAATGGTATTTACGGGTCGGGAAGAATTTTCCTTGGTTCCTGCTCTCATACGTGGCACTTTACAGGTGCTGTGGGCCTGTCTTTGAGGAGCTTATGGTCTTGTGGGGAAAACAAGAGAGTCATCTGTAAGTATGAGACCATGCAGGGAGACTGTGTTCTTCGGGGAAGAACACTAATTCCCAGACAGGGGAAACCAGGAAAGCCTTCGTGGAGGAGAGGGCATTGCACCTGGGCTTTCAAGAATGGGCAGGGAGAGCAGAGATGGTGGAGGGAAAGGCAGGGCAGAGGTGTGGGGGACTGGGCCCAGTACAGCAGTCCCTAGTGACGGGCCCACCAGCTTTGTCAGCAGCCTGCACGAGGGAGCACCTGCTCCGAGTCCTCCCTCCTCCGCCTCTTCCCTCTTCCCACCTTTCCCCTGCGAAGCGCTTAGAGCAGTTTGTAGGGACTAGTCAAAATATAGACTCAGACGGATTTATCCCCTGTGAGCCCACACTTGCATTCCTGGGCATAGGAGGGAGCGGCGGCCATGGGGATGTTTGCAGAGAAAACAGACCCTAATGAAAGTCTGGTGAGGTGCTCACCCTGGCCAGGGCTGGGGTGGCATCGGCGTACCACACATGGGGCCATGCCTGCTGAGCAGGAAGCACCAGGCAGGGCCAGTGTGGCCTCCAAAGGGGCAGCCCCCCTCCTCAGCCCCTGAAGTGCAGCGGTCCTGATGGCTCGGGGGAGGGCAGGAGGCTGGGGTCCTCCAGACTTGAGATGGGGCTCGGACCGCAGACAGACTCATTGACCTCTGGGACTCTTTCCTTGTCTGTGACAGACAGATGCCACCACTCCCCAGCTGGGGTGAGTTAGATACAAGAGGTTAGACACCTGCACCTGGGAGCCCTCACCTGGGAGTGGTCATCATCACCTGGGGACACCCTGTGGTGACCCCAGTTAACCGGAACCCCTGCTAGCCAGAGTTCAAGCCCCCAGCTAAGTCCAGCTGTCCAGCCTGACTCTGCTTCTGGCTCCAATCTTGCTTCTCTCCTCTGTCTCCATCCTGGAAAACCTTCCCTTAACTCCAGTAAATGCTGAGTTCAAGGCCAGGCTCTGCCCCTCACAGTCTGTATGACCTTGACCAAGCCACTTGGCCCCTCTGAGCCTGGCGTCCTCCCTGGCAATGGAGTAGCTCTGGGACCCATTGTGTATTAGGCAAAGAAGGGATCGACCCTGTCAGGAAGTTCAGTCAGGTGACAGACACAGTGATCCTGCAGGACTTAGTTCCCTCCCCACCTGGTGGACAAGGCCCTTCATGATCTAGCCCTAGTAAACGTATTGCCTACCCCACCCCCATTCAGGCCACCCTGAACTTTTTCCATTCTCTGAACACACCCCACGTTATGCTTCTGTACTTTTGCATGGCCACTTTTTTCTTGGCTGGAGAGCTCCTATTTACTCTCAAAACCCAGCTCAGATGCTCCCCTTTGAATCCTCCTGTCTCTTTCAAGCAGAGGCAGTTACTCTGACCAGATACTAGCACTGTTGATTCCTTGTTCTAGTTTATCTGCTCCCTTCTCTGCCTCCTCCAAGAGGCTGTGAGTCTCCCCAAGGAGAGGGAGGGGGTCTGATTCATCTGTGCTCCAAGGCCCAGCTCTGGATCTGCTGCTGGCCAAGCAAGGGCCATCTTCTTGTGCTCACAAGGACTTTTGTTCTAATTCCTGCCCACTGTCCATGCCCCCTTTGGAGGGAATAGACAGTACTGTGAATGGTAACAGAGTGGCTCCCCATTGGAGAGGCCTGGGAGCAGGTGGAAAGTGGACCAGGCTGAGCCAGAGAGAGGATGGTGCTGTGTGGAGCCAAAAGGTAAGAAGGGCCGGGATTTGACTTGGCTTCAGGCTGCCTCCAAAACGGGCTGCAAGGGACTCTCTCTCCCTTCCTCCCTCCTTCGCTTCTTCCTTCCTTCCTCTCTTCCTTCCTTCCCTCGTTTCTCCCTTCTTTCCCTCCCTCCCTTCTTCCCTTATGGCAAACCTTGCTCTGGTCCCTGGGGAAACAGTGGGGCATAAGAGAGAGCCCCTACCGGAGGGGCTCAAAGTCTGGCAGGAGAGACGGAAGAGACAGTGACCACAGGTGGGCAGCTGCGAGCGTGACCGCGGAGCTGAGGGCCAGGGGACTGCCTGGCGTGAGGGGAGCAGGGAAGGCGTCCCTGAGCTGGCCGGTGGTGGGTGAGGGAGGGAACTAGAGGGGGGGCCGGCGGAGGGGAGGCAGGTTGCTGGCAGAACCCTGCATGAGACAGGGCCGCTGGGAGCTTGGCAGGGAGCAGTTTCTGGGGCCAGAGGGCGGGGCACAATGGTGGCTCTGGGAAGGGATTGGAGGGCCGTTGGGGCCAGGGTCGAAGCCGCTGGGGAGAGGAGGGCATGGGTCACGACCTGCTATTTGAGACCGGGCAGCTGACTGGATGTGAAAGCTGAGGGCGAGGGACAGTCACAGGCCAGCAGGGAAGTGACAGTTGTCTCAGGAAATAACTTGTTGGAAGAGAGGGGAAAACACAAAGAACACAGCAGGGATCGCTGCCACTAGGGGTAATTTTGGCTTCGGAGAGTCAGCCTGCTAATCAGATTGTAAAAATCGCGTACTGAGTTTTTTGCAGAAAATGTAGCAGATCAAAGCCAGGGTCGATTAGGCTCTGATTAAACATTGCCGAGGAGGGTCAGACTCATTACCGAGGAATGTACACAGGCCGGCAGCGCGGACGGGGGATAATAACAGATCGCGCCCGGCAGCGCAGACACCACGGCGCTCTGGGGACGCGGTCCTCTGCGGCAGGGTGGCCACAAGGAATGGCATGTCCGCGAGCTCCGATGGGAATGAAGGTGCAGCACTGTGTGGCAGCATGTAGGGTCAGCCGCTTGCTGTCTCAGCCCCTTCGCTGTGGCCTCTCTGGACAGGGACTGCCCCTGGGAGCCGGGCATTGGCATTCCCACCTCTGCACGCTTGCTCGTGCCTTCTGCTGGGAGGAGTGTCTCCCCACTCTCTTCTGTTTCCCTCCCAGGTCTCTGCCGGCACCTCCTCTGGGAAGCCTTCCCTGACCTCCAGCCCAGGCCAGGTGTCTCCTCTGGGCTGCCACGGTCCCATCACTGTCTCTTGTCCCCCCTTCTGATTGTGAGTCCCTCGGTGGCAGTGTGTCTCTCTCTGTCCTCTGTGTCCAGCTCAGGGCCAGGTATAGAGCAGATTCACTGATCCGGACAGAGCCAATTCCCTAAAACCACACAGCTCAGGAGGAGCAAAGCAGGGCCAGACTTTGCTTGCTTGCTCTGGGTGAAGCCGCAGGACTTCTGCTGACAGGTGGTCATGGGCTTGGGGTGCTGGGAGCCTGCTGGGCGAGACATCCCAAAGTATCTCACTCACCTGCCACCCAGGTGAGGAGAGGCTGGTGTGGACGCTGTATTAAGGAGGTTAATGGAAGTGAAGATGGGAGTCAGTGCCCTGTAGAAGAGCCTGGACTTGGCCCCGTGGGCACTAGGGAGCCATGGAAAGTTCTTGATTTGGGGCAGTGACAGGGACCAAGCTATGGTTCGGGATGCACTGGAGGGGCCTCTGTTTTTCTTCTGAGGTGGGGTTCCTCTGAACAAGCAGCCTCCCTGGAGGCTTTGACCCCTGCGGGTTGTTTCACCTCACAATGTGAAGTGAGGCTTATCTGCAGTGGCCCTATGCATGGTCCCAGGGGTCCCAGGCTGGTCCCGACCACAAAAAAGCTACATCTGCCCAGGTCATGTGGTTATAACCTCAGGCAGGTAGTCCCTAGGGCCCGAGCCTGAGTCCCTCACCAAAGAGACTGCAGCCTCAAAGAACCCTGGGGTCAAGCCCCAGCTCTGCACCTCAATGCCTGCAGGGCCTGGGTGAGTTACTTGATCTCTGTGGGCCTCATCTGTGAAATGGGTATACGGATGGAGAGTCTACCCATGGATCAGATGAGATCATCCACATCAATCAGCCAGCACTGGGCCTGGAACACAGGATGCATCAAACATGTCAGCAAGCGCTATCCTTGGCTCATCTATGTTCCCAGGGCTAGCGGAAGGCCCAGCAAAGGGCAGGATGGAATGCAAGAATGACCCAGGTACCCAAAAAGGGCTTGTCCAGGGACTGAGTGTTCCAGTCCTGAAGTGGGTGCCCAGGGAGGTATTGGGCACCTGTACAGAGAGACATCCAGGCACACACTAGGTGGCCACTTTCTGGGATGCTGCAGGAGGGATCTGGGCATCAGGAGGACATGGATTAGGGGGACGAGTGTTGTCCCTTCCAGGCCTAAGATCCAGGGGTGCTCCTGACCCTCCAGTCTGCCAGAGCACGGACAATTTCATAGGGCTCAGTTTCTTAATCGCCTTATTCTGCTGGGGCTTAGAGCTGAATCCTTTCCCCAAATTGGACATTTATGGGGCTGGAGGAGAGACGGACAGGCAGAATGGATGAAGTGTCCACATTCCAGCTGGGAGGTTAAGGGCTTTTGTGTTCCTTCCTTCTAAACTCCAAATGTTTCCAGCCAGGCCTGGGGGTGCCCACGTCTCCCTCAGATGGACAGGGCATTCCTGGGTCCGTGTGCCCCCAGATCTCCTGTCAGCTCCTCCTGCCCTCTCTGGAGGGGGCCAGGTTCCTGAACTCCAGGGTCTCTCCAGAACACGCACAAGGAAGGTGTGTGTATTTGTGGAGTGTATAAACCAAGCTCTGCTGATTTTCCCAACCCTGGCAAAGCCCAGAGGCCTCTAGGGGTCTCCCTGCTCCCTCTGACCTGGGCTGATGTAGCTTTTCTGTGGTCGGGACCAGCCTGGGACCCCTGGGACCATGCATAGGGCCACTGCAGATAAGCCTCACTTCACATTGTGAGGTGAAACAACCCGCAG
>CAUYQG010059504.1:0-10502 GCA_963574415.1 Tarsius wallacei | reverse complement strand
CTCCCTCCCCTCTCCTCCCCTCCCCTCCCCTCCCCTCCCTCCCTCCCTCCCTCCCTCTTGTTGCCCAGGCTGGAGTGCTGTGGCATTTTCACGGCCCCCAGAGCCTCGACCTGCTGGGCTTAGGCGATCCTTCTGCCTTGGCCTTCCAAGTAGCTGGAACTATAGATGCATGCCACCTCACTGGGCTAGTTTTTGTTATTTATTGTAGAGATGAGATCTCACCAAGTTGCCCAGGCTGGTCTCGAACCCCTGGGCTCAGGCAATCCTCTCGCCTTGGCCTCCCAAAGTGCTGGGTTTATAGGCTGAGGCTTCGCACCCGACCCAGAAAGCATCCTTTCTAAAGAAACCTTTTTTCCCCCCTGGATTAAAATTCTGCAAAAGTAAAAGTTTTAGGATGAATCGGAACATAAAATGTAAGAAAAACAAAAACTCAACCAGGCTCAGCCTGTAATCCCAGCACTTTGGGAGGCAGAGGCAAGTGGATTGCCTGAGCCCACAGGTTTGCGACTTGCCCGCGCAACTTGGCAAGACCTCGTCTCTACAATAAATAAAAAATTAGCCAGGTATGGTAGTGCGTACGTGTAGTTCTGGCTACTTGGAAGGCTGAGGTGGAAGGATGGCCGGAGCCCAGCATGTCAGCACTGGGATGGCTGTGAGCATGCCACTGCGCTCCAGCATGGGCGACGGAGTGAGACTCCAATTTAAAAAAAGAAAAACAAAAACTTTTAAAAATAGAACCTTTCCGTGTGTAGTGAGTTAAAGTAGTCTGAAGCACTTAACTTCCTAGGACCAAGGAGGTGAATTATTTCGGTCTTCTTGCTTAATTTTTCATTTACAAATAATAAATTGGGCAGGGCACAGTAGCTCATACCTGCTCTTTGGGAGGCCGATGGGGGAGGATTGCTTGAGTCCAGAAGTTGAGACCAGTCTGAGCAATAAGCAAGGCCTCATCTCTACAAAAAAAGAAAAAAAGAGAGAGAGAAAGAAAAGAGTGTATTGCTGAGGATTGTTTGACTGCCTTCATTCATATTTTAGTTTGCAGACAGTGGGTGAAAGACTTGACATTTACCCTTGGATGAGGCCAACAAAAGTGTCTTTTAGTTCAAAGAATAAGATTCTAACTTGCTTGTTGATGACTCTTTCCTTTTTACTTTTTATTAAACTTATCTTTTTTATAATTACTTTAAGTATGTGTATGTATATAAGGGGGGGACCCAAAAAACGGAATTTGTTTATTTATTCTTACATGTCACTTTAAAAGTACTCTTCATTTGATGCAGTACATCTATCGAGACACTTTTTCCACTGCTCAAAACAGTTTTTGAGGTAGTCAATTTTGATGCCTTTTAGTGCTTCTGTTGTTTTGTTTGTTTGTTTTACTGTTTCCATCTAGGCAAAACATTTCCCTTTGACAACAATCAGGAAAACAAAAAAAAGTGTCTTGGGCTGAGATTGGGTGAATAGGGAGAGTGGAGCATGGGGGTCATGCCATTGTTGATCAAAAACTGCTGAACATTCAGCATGCTATGAGCAGGTGCGCTTTATAAATCACCCATCATGAAATGAGCAAACACACTGAAAGAAATCTCCACAAAAAAAATTCACTGAAGCTGAATGCCATCTCTCACAACAGCACTAGCTAATACACTGATGCCAATGGGGTTCCTAGAACATTTATCGGGGAGACCTTTACTACAAAGGGGCCCACCCTTATAAGATAATTCTGTTTTTTTCGTGGTCCCTTCTGGTACTTAAAATTTTGTTTTAGAGTCATTCTTTAAAGGGAGTGAATCTTAAAACCTGTAGTCTTGTCTCCCAAGAAATACTGTTAAGTCTCTTTCCTACTTGCATAAAGCAAATGCAACAAAGTTAGTAATGCTTGGAAAATGCATTTCACCTTAGAAATGAAAACTTTCACTGTTTTTGGTCTTAAATTTCCATCTAGTTCCTTAAGTTATGAATTTTTTTACATTTTTAGTAAAAGTTCTCTGAAAACATGAAATTGACTAGAAAGTTAATATGTACCACCTCATGAATATTTAAAATCTCTCTCCATATGTTATTTTTAGTAGGAAGGAAGTGGGCTGAAGAATATAGACAGGGAAAAGAAAGGAGGTGATTTGAAGGGTGCCTTCTCTAGGTCTTATTTGGTTTAGTTTTTAGAGACTGATATCTGACCCATGCTGTAGGCTTGGAGCTTCTTTATCTCTGCTGTCATTGAAGCCACATGGAGCATCTTTCTTAAGTTGTCAATATTATGTGACAGTAAGCAGTATAAACACATTTATGGTCACTTAAAAGTTCACTTAGCATATTTTACTAAATGCTCACTGAGGCCAGGTTCAGTTTTAGATCTAGGGGTTGGGGAAGAGAGATGGGAATGGGGAATGGGCTGAGAGGTCATCTGAGAGAAAGTGAAACATAAACTGCAATCTGAAGAATGAGTAGAAAATAGCTTTGTAAAGCAGAGAGGATTAATATGGATCAGGAAGAGAAGATTGCGGAGTTTGATCAAGACAGAGGACCCTGTAAGCCATGTGGGGGGACTTGACTTGATCCTAAATGTAATGGGAAGCTAAATGATATGATCAGGTTGGCATTTTGCAAAAATTACTCTAGTATTGAGGTTTGGAAATGGATTACAGAGGCGCAAGACTAATGGGGACACCAATTAGGACATTGTTGCACTAATTCTGGTAATAGTAGCAAGCAATTTGGACTAGGGTAGTGGGGGGAGATAATGGCTGTAGAGAAATGGCTGGATTTAAGAGCATTTAGGAAGTCTAATAGACAAGACATGATGATTGATTAGATGTTGGGTAAGAAGAAGGAAGAATCTCAGGATTTCTGGTATGGATACTCAGATAGAGCCAGGACAGGGAAATGGGGAGAATAACAGATTTTGGTAGAGGTACAAGGGGAGATCCTGAGTTCAATTTTGGATATATTGAGTTGGTACCTATGAGACATCTAAGTATAATACAACAAGTAGTTGGACATAAAGGTTTAGAAGGTTGGAGAAAAGTAGCCTTTTTTGTCCTTAGTGAGGGTAGCAAAGGGAAAAGAGCTTATAGAGAGAGATTGATCAAGGAAAGAAGACATAATTGATAGAACAAAGTCTCTCGTGAACTGACATTAATAGGAGACTGGTATATAAATTTGTTTGTCAATCAGAAATATAACGAGTATTGGCTATTCATAGTCACTGCATGCTCTTCTGGTGTGAAAATTCTTATCACAATCAGAATAACATTTGAGCAAAGCATCAGAAAGAAAGTCAGATGAGCTCAATGACTAGTGTCTTACGTAATGATTTCTTGTGATTGCTTTTCTGTACTGCCTGTAGAAGATTGCTTCAAGAGTCATGGCGGGGGGGGGCTTGTTTAATTTAACTTATACTTTAAAGTAGAATTCTAAAATACTTGGCATTTTAATAGATTAAATTTCTAATATACAGTGGTAAGTATTGTAAACCAAGTATAAGACTGTTCTGTGGTGGGCGGGTCTGTGCAAACCTATCCCTAAAGTCCAAGGAAGCTGAGAAGCTGACATATCCAGTTTCCAAGAAAGAAACTAATTGGGACTTTGAAACAGAATCCATGTCTTTGTCTTGGCAGCAAGACAAGATTGTGGATCCCTGTGCTATTACCTACAAAGCCAGGGCTTTGTCACCATAGAGAAGGAATGATTCAGAAGGGATGTATGGGACAATTGAAGTACAATAACATCAAGGTTGTTTGACCTAAGGACAGGATTTATGGTAACTACCTGTTCTTGTACAAGGAACAGTAGGTAAACAGAGAATCTTAGAGATCTTCCCAGAAGTCAACATGGTGGACTAGCATCCAAGATGGAGTTGCTTTGGCCTCCATAGACTCTTTTATCATTATTTTTGTGCCTAAAATAAAGTAGGGTAGATTTGTTCAAATTAGCAGTTTATTGTCTTGTTTAAAACCCTTTTTTCTTTCTTCCTTTTTTTAAAGAAATGGCTGCAAGCAACTGACCTCCCTAGAGAAGTGTACCAGCATTTAACCCACTATGTACCCAAAATCTACTGCAGGGGTCCCAACCCTTTTCCACAGAAAGAAGACATGCTTGCACAGCACGTTTTGTTGGCACCAATGGAATGGTACCTTTGTGGTGAAGATCCTGCATTTGGATTTCCAAAACTTGAACAAGCAAACAAACCTTCTCATCTTTGTGGTCGTGTTTTTAAAGTAGGAGAGCCTACATACTCTTGCAGGTAAAATATTCTAATTTTCTTTCTAAAAGGTTCCTGTTTTTGCTTGACCTCTTTTTCCCCAAGACCTTAGAATTTTGTTTTAAAATTATGAAATCTCTGTATCTAAAAGTCCATACCACAAATACATGCCATTTAATAAATAATTATTAAATGAACATTCATGTAATTATTTTCCAGATTAACGAATAGATTGTTACCAGCATTCTAGAAACCCTCTGTTCTTCCTACCCCATAATTAACTGCTGCTGTGTTGGTTCTTGCAGTAATCATTTTCTTGCTTTTCTTGATTTTTTGTAGTTGTTGTCGGTTACAGTGATTATTTTTGATGTTCAAATTATCCCACATTTGGCTAGTGGGGAGTCCCATTGCCTAACTTCTTCATCCTTTTTACATGCCTTCACTAGTTTTTGTGTGCTTTTTTCCTTTCTGGCGCAGCAAGATGTCTACAGCTCACCTTACTTACTCTGACTCATATGTAGAATAGGCCATTTCTCCAAGGATTTTTCTTTTAGATGTGAGTAGTAGTTAGAAACCAAGATCTGGGTGCTGTTTGTATTTGTTGCTACTAAGAAGATTGTACTTTTCTTTTTTCTTTTTTTTTTTTTTTTTTGAGTTGGCGTCTCACTCCGTCGCCCAGACTGGAGTGCAGTGGCCGCTTCCGGCCACCGCAGCCTCGACCTGCTGGGCTCCGGCGATCTTTCCGCCTCAGCCTTCCGAGTAGCCGGAACTATAGGCGTGCGCTACCACGCCTGGCTAATTTTTTTTTTTTTTTGATTTATTGTAGAAATGAGGTTTCGCCTGCCCAGGCGGGTCTCGAACCCGCGGGCTCAGGCAATCCACTCACCTCAGCCTCCCAAGGGGCGGGATTACAGGCTGAGCCACCGAGCCCGGCTAGATTGTACTTTTCTTTTTAAATTTCTTGGTGACAATTAAGTATACAAGGGTAGAAGTTGGAGAATTAAGTGCTCTGTCCCCTTTTGACTATTCATTCCTATTTTCAGAACTAATCATTAACATTTTGTCATGCAGCCTTGTAGAAATTTTCTTTGCATGTATAGGCCAATATAAATGACTGTCTTATACATTCATACATGCACACATAGATACAAATGGAAGTACGTTATTTTTTTTTTTGACAGCATCACTTGCCAATAAATTTTCCTTTCTGTGTTTAACAAGAGTTTGGTATATTTCCATATCAGCTGATGTCGCTTGATAATATTCCATTGTGTGCATGTACTGTTGATGGAGGCATTGTTTAATGTTTGTGTTTTTTTTTTTTTTTCCTTAAAACTTTTTCCCACTGGGTGTAGTTAGTTGCTCATGCCTGTATCCCAGCACTTTGATAGGCTGAGGTGGGAGAATTGCTTGAGCCCAGGAGTTCAAGACAAGCCTGGGCAACATAGTGAGATCTCATCTCTACAAAAAAAAATCACAAAAATTAGCCAGGTGTGGTGGCGTATGCCTTTAGTACTTGGGCCATTGAGGCAGAAGAATCGCTTGAGCCTAGGAGGTCAAGGCTATGGTGACCTGTGATCATGCTACCCCTCTCCTACCTGGGCAACAGAGTGAGACCCTGACTCAAAAAAACCCCCAAACTTTTCCTGTAAAAAAAATGTTCTTTTTTTTTTTTTTTTTTTTGAGCTGGAGTCTTATTATTTTTGCCCAGACTGGAGTGCAGTGGCACACTCATGGCCACCACAGCCTTGTCCTGCTGGGCTTAGGTGATCCTTCCGCCTCAGCCTTCCAAGTAGCTGGAACTACAGACACATGCCATCATGCCTGGCTAGTTTTTGTGATTTATTGTAGAAACAAGGTCTCACCAAGTTGCCCAGGCTGGTCTTGAACTCCTGGGCTCAGCCAGTCTTCTCACCTCAGCTTCTCAAAGTGCTGGGATTACAGGCTGAGCCACCAAGCCTGGGTTTGTTTGTTTGTTTTGAGTAGTAGTCTCACTCTGTTGCCCAGGCTGGAGTGCAGGTGGCATGCTCATGGCTCCTGCAGTCTCAACCTGCTGGGCTCAGGTGATCCTTCTGCCTTAGCCTTCCAAGTAGTTGGAACCACAGGCATGTGCTACCTCATCCGGCTAATTTTTTTTATTTTTTGCAGAGACAAGATCTCACCAAGTTGCCCAGGCTGGTCTTGAACCCCTGGACTCAGGCAGTAGTCTTGCCTCTGCCTCCCAAAGTGCTGAATTACAGGTGTGAGTCACCTTGCCCAGCCAAAATTTAAATTTGATATTTGGTTAAGTCCTCTGGGTGTCTATGGTAGTCTTTATCAGCATGATTAGAATATCAGTAGAAATCAGTTGATACATTGAAAGACTGCTAAAACTAGTTTTTTGTTATTGCGAAAATCCCTTTGTGTAGTTTATGGATGTTTGGAGCAATAGATCTAGTTGAACCTCATGATTTAGATAGGAAATTGAGATCCAGTTTTTCCAACAATGTTCCTTGTACCAAAATGATCTAGTTGCAAATTATACATTTGTATGTCTTGTCTTTTAATCTTCAGTTTGGATCATTTCCTCAGGTTTTCTGACTTTCATTATCTTGACATTTTTGAAGACTATGGACCAGTTATTTTGTAAATGTCCCTCAATTTGGATTTGTTTGATATTGATGTTTAGAGTCAAGTTGTATCTGTGACAGGATTACCACAGAAATCATGTGTTTTAACTCTATCATATGACATAGGATTTTGATTTGTTCTATAATTGGTGATGTTCATTGCTTGATTAAGTGAGTGTCTGCAAGACTTCACTGTAAAATCATTCTTTCTCCATATGTAATCAATAAGTAGTTTGTGGGGAAGTCCTTTGAGGCTACTAAATACCCTCTTCCTTATAAAACTTTCAATGTATTGATGTATATATTTGTATCAGTATCTGTTCACGGAGTTCTATTATTCTCAGGCTCAAATTGTCCTAGATTTGGCCAGAAGGAGCCCCTGTGTTTGTTCTTTTTCATATCCCCATCGTTCTTTGAGCACTTCCTTTCTTTCTGGCACAACAGGATGTCCCAGGCACATCTTGGGCTTTTCCCTGCCCCAGCTCTGGAATCACCCATTTTGCCAAGGAGCCTGATTCCTTTTGGTGAAAAATGGTGTTTAGAAGTAAGATGAGGCCAGGCTCGGTGGCTCAGCCTGTAATCCCAGCACTTTGGGAGGCTGAGGTGAGTGGATTGCTTGAGCCTGTGGATTCGAGACCACCCTGGGCAACTTGGCGAGACCTCATCTCTACAATAAACAAAAAATTAGCCAGGCATGGTAGCACATGCATGTAGTTCTGGCTACTTGGAAGGCTGAGGCGACAGTTTCGCCGGAGCCCAGCAGGTTGACGCTGGGGTGACCGTGGGTGTGCTACTGCACTCCAGCCTGGAAACAGAGTGAGACTCCAACTCAAAAAAATAAAAATAAAAAAAGACAATAAAAAAAAGAAATAAGATGGTAGGTGTCCTTGTTGCTGTTGAGGTGTTACTACTTTGAGCCCTCTGAGTGGATCTATCTATCTATCTATTTATCTTTTATTTTTTCCTCAGAAGTGGGGTGTCAGTCTGTCACCCAGGCCAGGGTACAGTATGGCACATATCGTTGCTCACTGCAGCCTTAAACTACTGATCCCGAGTAATGCTACCTCAGCCTCTTGAGTACCTAGGAGGTCAGATGCATGTCACCATGCCTGGCTATTTTTATTTTTCAAAAAATTGTAAAAACACCTCATCAGCAAGATACCTGCATAATGAACATTTGTATACCTAACCCTGAATTTTAAAAAATTTTTTGTAGATAACAGGGTTTCACTATGTTGCCCAGGCAGATCTCAAACTCCTGACCTCAAGCAAACATTCTGTTTCACCTTCCCAGAGTGCTAGAATTACAGGTGTGAACACCTGGTCTACTTTATATCTATCTATCATATTTATATATTTAACATCTACCACATATTGAAAACCATGCATTTGTAGTGCTCTCTCCGGTTTTAATCCAACACCACAAGGTTCTTTCTAGACAGGAGGAAACTTGATTCTCATTATCCTCAAAATATTTACTCATTTGATCATTCCTTGTATGCAGCCATTCTTTTGCTCCCTCTGCCACCAGCTCTCTGCATGATTGCACTGCTTTATCGCATGTGGGCTCTGTCTTGTGCTGGGCTGCAGTGGCTTTCCCCTATCCCTTGTTAGAGTGCATCCCAAGTAAGGCTTGCTTGAGGCTGTTCTTCCTCTAAGACATGGCTTTTCTGGTTTCTCTGCTGGATGACTGTCTTGACTAGAATTCCAAAGCCGTCAGCACTGGTTGCTAGATTTCAAGTATCTCTGTGACTTTCTCAATGCCATAGCAGCCACTGTCCAGTAAACTTGGAGAATGTTGCCCTGTGCATATGTAGCCCAACCTCAGTCAAGAACTTAAATCACAGGTGACCTCATAGACTTCTGTCCTTTTCTGCCCCTTCCCACCCTGCACTCATTTCAGCCCTCTGCTGCCCTGACCCATCGATCCTAGCTATTTTATCTGTCCCAAGCTCTGATACAGTCTTAGCTCAGTGGAACCTTCCTGCTGTGCTTAGATTCTAGCTTGCTGTGCCACAGGTGGGCTGACCTGGAGCTTACTTCATGAATTTCCCTTCTCCTAGTTATCGCAGTCTTGTTTGTCTGTTGTTCAGTACCTACCTGTTCAGTGGTTACCTCATGTATTTCATCTAGTTTTACTATTGCTTATAATTGGGATGGGAAGAGGGGACTAGTTAGACTGTCATAGCCAGAAGTGGAAGTCCCAATTTTATTTTAACCAGTGAAAGTCACTTACGTTTGTTGAGCACCTTCTAGGCACCAGATTTAATGTCAGTCATTTTCTGTGTATTAATATTTAATCCTTCCATAAACCTCTGAGATGATATCCTTGAGGAAACTGAGTCCCAGAGTGGCTAAATGACTCACCTACCATCAGAAAACCTGAAAGCAGGCCTCTCTGACTCTGAAGTCCATGTTCTCTTATTTTACCTTTCTTTTATTCTGAAACATTGGTCTATATTGAACTTTTTTTCACTCATACACAGTAAAATGAGGGAAGACATACTGAGTTTATCTTGCGGCTAAACGTGTTTAAATTCTGAGAGTTGTCCTTTGTTTAAATATTAGTATATGAAATGATGGTAAGTAGTTTTGTTTATAATATTCTTGGCAAGAAAATTAGTAGCCCTTGCCTTGGTTTTTCTGTTGGTCACCAAAACTCAGAAATCTGGGAACTTCTATATACTCACATTCTGATTCCTAAGCAGAAAATCAAGTTACACTGTAATACTGTTTACAGTACCACAAAACAAAAAAACACAAAGCCCCCAAATCATATTTGGGCTGTAGAAAGAGCTGCTGATGACTCATAATCATGGATTTGGCCTTAATCCTTTTCTCTCTTACTATCCCCAGCTAGACTGGTGTATAAGATACTACTTCTTAGTTGCAGTATTTGGTAATAAATAGTGCCTCATATGTATTAAGTGCCAGGCAAATATTTGTTGAGCAAATGAGTTGTCCATGCACAGGGGACAGTTCCTACTTTAGTTAATTGTACAGTATTCCTGTTACTTGCATATTTCCATACTTGTCCAGTGGCGATAGTGTTATTTATTTGTAAACCAGCTGCTACTTAGGATGTTATTCATGATTATGTACAGGAAATCCTTTCCAATCTGTATTTTATAGCTTCAAATGTTTACTTTTGTACCCAGCCAGTTAATAGGGCAGCTGATGCTACAGGTACACAAGACATTAATCTCTCATGTAAATGTATTACCATTTTATTTTTTCCTTGAGGCCCTCGTAACCTTAGGTGGCACAGTATTCAAGAATTTTGTTAATCCCAGGAATCCCATATGTGTCTGTCTGTGAAGAAAAGGATGGGTGCAGAGAGAACTTGCAGTTTGCCTGCATTATGGGGGGGGCCTTGGTTAAATTGACTGAGTTCTGAGATCTTCCATTACCAAAAGAAGAGAAGGTAAGAGGAACTTGTTTTCAACAGTGATCTTTAGCAGCAGTTGCGGAATAGGCTTTTGGGAGTTTGGAGTGTGAAGGTAGAGAAATATATTTATTTTCTCTCAATCATAATGGTATGTATACCATGGTGTATTTGAAGTTTGTGTGCCTAAAGGATTTGTGGATGAGGCTGAATCAGAAATGATCTCAGTAGATTTTCCTGTTAGTCGTGGTGGGGTTGAACTTAGATATATTAGTCTAGGGTTTCTCAGACAAAAATTAATTTCACT